>NW_023608503.1:0-25214 GCF_013339725.1 Rhipicephalus microplus | reverse complement strand
ACGAAAGCTTCTCAAGGTCACCGTTCACGTCCCCCCAGAAAAACACTTGGAACTCTGTTTTGTTCATGCGAGCGATTCGACGAGAGACATGGAGTTTTGCGTGGATGTCTCTTGGAATAAATTGTATCCTCCGATGAAAATTAATGGCGAGGAAGTGTATTTCATAGGAACTATTAATTTTTGCGTGGACGTTCGAATTTTCGAAGCAGGCAGTTTCGTCAAAGACGACAGGCTACACCTGCTCTTCAAAGCGAAACCCTAGCTGGCGACTGACTATGAGAAAGCCACCTGACCAAAGATAAAGTGCATTTGCCAGTCAGGCTATTATGTTTTCTTTTTCGTGTGTGCTAGCTTTAAAGTGTGAGCATAGGTTATATGTGACCCCAGATATTTTTTGTAGGTGATTTTTCGAATTCTGATGACCTGCTGGAGCACGCAGGAAGGCAGCCCTTTTCTGAGCCAGCTACACCAGATGTGGAAGACAGACGATAATCGTTTCACGATTTTTTTTCTGTTGGCCCAGCCAAAGATATGTGTAAGCCAGCATGTTCAAAATATACTGATGTAATACAAACTACATCGTGATGGACCTCTTAATTTTCGCCGGTATATTGTTCACGCAATGGCTGCGTACACAGACCCATCTTCTCAATTTTAGCCGCTCTCTATAAATACTTGCTTTTCCACCATATGTCGCAATTTTCGTCTGGAACATTTGAGAAAGGCATCTGGACACTAACCAAAATTCTTTTGAGAACGAATATTTGGACGCTTGGGTTGCAGCACGAGAAACATATTCACAATGAAAACGTCGTTTAAGCTGTTCGTCTTTCTTTGGGCGTGGCGTATAACGTGGCTAAAAGACCTACCAGACAGTGAAGGAAGAATACCCTCATTTTTCGTCATTGTCCATTTGGTACCGGTAAATCATTTTGGTTGGTGTCCCGATCCCTTCTGAAACGTTTTATTCTGGCCAGATGGGCTTCCAGCGTTCCCTGAACTTCATCCACTTGGGACTACAGTGGCGCCTCCTCCTGGAGGGAACACGGGAGTGCGTGGCTGGTGCTCGGTGGAGTGCTTACTGCGGCCGAGATTGGGAAACGTGGCGCTTGCGCATTGGCTTATGAAGGCGTAGTGTTCCCCGCGTCATGTGCTTCTTCTCTGTTCATGCGTTCGACGTACGCTAGTGAGCCCTGACTCAAGGTCGGCTTCTAAGGTCTCAAGGGCCACTTAAGAATTTCGCTGCAATAAGCGTCAATAGCCTTATGTGTGGTTAAATATGGCTACTGGCAGCAAGTAGTATGTCAAAAATATAATTGGCTTGTTGGTGACAGCTTGAGGAAAATTTCACCAATAAATAAAAAAGATACATATTTTGTGATGGATGTAAATCATATAAACAGCAGGCAGAAGGATGTCACGCACGTGCACACTATGGCGGAATATTTCCGCGTGAGTGCTCAGGCGACAAGGGGCCACCTCTATGACACTCTGAATTGTTCTGTGGGCAGTATACTGCGTTCTCTAAGGGCCAGGCAAAATTTTTGGTAAAGCTGGACCAAGCCGATCTTCTTAGACATCTTTTGCGTCTTGCAGAGGTATGAGTAATTGCTTAAAGGGCAGCAAAGATTCGAATATAGTTTTGAGTACAAAACCTGGCGAGTAAGCAACTAGTTTCAAGTAAATACAGGTGAGTCACCGCACGCTCGTGCAATGAAAAAACGGCAAGCTGTCTAACCCATGTCCACGACTTAATATTGGCGTGTAATGTATTCGTGGTGCTTAGCTGTATTATTCATAAAGGCCTAAAGTGGCGCAACCCTCTGTCGCTGAGCTGTTGCAACGCGTTCACAGGCATCCCTCACAATTTTCAGACTGTATTGCAGTTAAACAAACCGTTTTCTTCCGGCATCACAAAATACGCAGATAACTCCTACACATGTAGCCGAAACGATAAGTGAATCACTGGTGCACCCGAGATGACTCGCCGCTTTGCTCGACAAGATGAAGTGGTCGAACACTTTTGTTCAAACTTCGTTTGTCATAGAATCCTTTTTTAAGGAGGCGTTGGTCATAGTCGCCGCAAGTAGTGGGCCATTACAGTTTGAAGCCACACAGCGACTACCGTTTCTGCAGTCCCGACTCCCGCTCGGGGCTTTGAATTATATTATGACTGTTGAATTAGGCGTGGTCTTTCTTGGACTCTGAGAAAATGTGGCTTCCAAAAAGTGTGGAGCCCTACACTTGTAGTCCTTGGCTACTAATAGCTGTTGGTGTTTGACGTCCCCAAATAACCACGTGATTTTGAGAGATGTGGTTGTGTAAGGTTCCGGAAATTCAGACAGACATAGGTTCTTTAACGTGCACTAAATAGAAGAGCCTGTAGCATTTTCGCCTCCATCGCAACTGCAGCCGCCGCGGCCGCGATTCCATTCTGCGACCTACGGGTCAGCAGCGGAGCACAATGACCACTACATCAGACCACCGGGGCGGATTGCGCTCGAGTACTGAACTAAGGTCACTGAAACGAATTGCAGCCGTGATGGCAGCATTTCAATGAAGCGGAAATGCTAGAGGCCTGCTGGGTACTATTATGGTGGTGTAAATCTTCGTGCTGTACTGCGGTTGAAATAGCGGTTTCCTTTCATGAATTCAAAAAGACACAGAATGTCTAAACATGCATGACGCCGAAGTGTGACGTGAACTTCAAGCCTATAAAAAAGTTAATTAACAATATGTTGTTAATTCCATTCTTCAAGGTATCTCCAGAAGCAGCACAATGTGTTAACCCGGAAGCAGATTTTCTCTAAGATTACCATTGGTGCCGGCTATCTCACCATTTTTTAAATCGTTATTTGCCTAAAAATGCATTCCTATCATAACAAGCGTGTCTCAAAACACGCGGCTGCCGTTTCGCATACATATGACGTTCGTCTTCCCACTTTTTCTTTGTTTTCTCATTCAATACAAACACACGTAATAGTCCGTAAAACTGGGAAGGACGACAGAGACGGGCATCTTAAGAGCGCTGCCTGAGTCCATGTCACCGTTTCGAGTTTAGGCGTTGTTACTTGAGTTGAAGTCAAGCACCTATCACCCAGTAAGCAACCATGAATCCTTATTAGGCATGTTCGTGAGCAACACAGGACTGACTGCTTTAAGACATTTTGTCTCCGTAAGGCTCCTCCCGGGTTCCCCTTGTTGACTTCGTTGTCAAACATCACCGTGAAAAAATTATCTTTATTTCACGACAGCCATCCAGATTTCACTGATTTTTTCGGAATAATGGTACACTCTAAGCCAAAAGAGAGCAACGAGAGTATAGGGGTTGCTCCTTTCAGGGAGCAATTGCCTTGCCACTCCCATTACTTTCGAAAAAGGAGTAACTGCAGAGGGACGAACCGTTGCTCTCCTTTCTGTTCTTCCTTGGGAGGATGAACAGTTACTCTTACCAATTGCTCCCTGCGGACCAACAGTTACTCCCACCAGTTGCTCCCTGCAGACCAACCATTACTCTCACCAGTTGCTCCCCTAAGACCAACGGTTACTCTTTACTGTTCCTCCCGCGTGTTCGCAGTTACTCTCTGAGGACCAACTGCACATGCTTCCAGTTACTCCTTGTGGAAATGAATATTTATCTCGAGTATAACACATATAACGCTTAACACATGGCGAGAGCTCCTTGGAAGAGTACTGCTTGGGTGCTTCTAACACAAAAAGTGGAGAATATTGAAAGGAACAAAATGCTTTACTGTTTTTTTTTTTGAGGCAGCGTGTGAGCACACGTAGAAGTAGACTTCGCCGCACCACTGCCAGCAGTAACCAAGCGCCATAATGTATCAAAAGTTTTCTGCGTCTTCCGTGGAAAACAATCTTGAATTTCTCGCACAGGGCAGTCTGTGTCACCATTGGAGAGAGAAGGGCTACTTCTCCAATTCTCAAGGACTCGAGTTTCGCAGGACTGGTAATTCAATCAGGCTAGCGCAGCGGAATGTCACCGCAGGCATATGTGAAGCATCTCATTACTGCAAGAAAAAATAGAATTGTGAGGTTTAACATGCCAGAATCCATACATGACAATGAGCCACACACACTGCAGCAGCGCTTACATTCTAGGATGTCTCCTGCAAAATGAGATGTGAAAAAAAATGGTAGGTTCGGCCAAACGTTACTTGGCAAGCCATATAAATGCTGATGTGGTATACGCTCTTCACACGATGTCTCAAATAGCAATATTCTGGAAGAAAGTGTGCAGCACCTCAGGAAGGCATATTTGTAGCAGTTAAAGATACTCTTAGGCTCAGTTAACTTGTTTCCTATACAGAGTTGAGTGACATTCCCATGAGCCCATTCACCAATGGGCATTCTAAGCGAGATCATGTGTGTGGCAAATAACACGTACCGTCCGCTCATGCTAAAATTCATATTTAGCTCGTGCACATAGTTGCTCTCGATTCTACTGTTTTATCATACGCTGCTGCTTCATGAATTGTGCAATACCTGTAGGCACAAGCCAAGCATGCAAAGCCTGCTTGAAAGCAACCATTAGCAGAGGCTACATAATAATCTTCAGTATATTTCCTTGTACCTGACGTAAACAGCTGGACAAAACTATAGACAAATAAATTTAGACAGTGCTACCTTCAAAAAAATTTAGGAAACTGCTTTAAATTTAGGAAACTAGGGTGCACTTGTTCACTTGGATGACGAGTCACAGCCACGAGATATGTGAACGAAGCAATATATCTCAAGGCATGCACTGATATTCTGATTCTTTGTTTGACGGTGTCACAAATAGCTTGCCGATACACATATATCTGAGCGCAACAATATGTGAAGCTTTTATTAGTTCAACGTCTTGTTGGTTCACAGCTGAACAGGTTACTGCTCTGTTGGACAAATTGGAATAAGCGCCCCATGGTTAAAAAAAGCATTATTAAAAGTTAGCGCCCGGTGTGAATGTCTGCCTATTTATTTTGTACTGGCTTCTACATGTGCCACAAAGATATTTGTTAAGGATGTGCTACCATTCAAGCCAACATCGCATACTTGGTCAACGTGATGGAAATACAAACATTAGGAACACTGCCACCTTAGTAAGAGCATAACACTTCAGGATCTTGGAACAGCAAGGAGGTGCACAAGAAAGCTAAGCCCAATCCTGCAGAACTTTGAACGAAAATTTTTCAGAGCGGGAGAGGTCAACATGCTGTGGCACTTTTAAAGCCACGAAACATCTGCAGAAAACAGGGTAAAGGCGAGTCAAGAAACGCTGTTATGAAGGCCTGCACACGGACAGCTTTGTGAATCTAGGCCTAAGTGTTATGCTTTGTGCAAACCAAAACCCGTTTAAATAGGAAAAGCGTACTTTTAGTAGCACGAGCGTAAACATATCTTGGCAGTTGGCTTTCTAGTACAAACAGCAATCCCTGCAATAAAAACAAACATTTTATGTTAACGGTAACAGTGTAAGCACACACACGGGCCAGAGGAGCCATGTCAAATTGTCAGTGCCAGTGTAACCATGTGGCATGATAAACTATTCGCTGGCCAACACATGCGCAGTTTGCCCCGGAAAAAGCGATGCTTTCATATACGTGGTACAAAAAGCCTGCACTTACCAAAATTCACTTGCTTTCTGTACTTTATATCATTGGAGGAATAATTCTCTGCAGTATAACCAAATTTGTGTCATACACGTGAAAAAAAGTAGTAAAAGACATTCATCAAGCATTGTTTTATTTGGTAGCAGGGAAGTCTGGTTAAGAACAGCCAAGTGGGAATCGGCCTAATTATGTGCATGCGGCAAATCCCAAACGGCGTTATTGAGGTTGTCGAAATTTTCGTCGATTGGTATTAACATCAAGGTGTGACTTCAACGGCTTTCCAAGTTTTCACAGCGAATAAAGATTTCATGATGCAGAATAATGACAACGCTAAAGTGAACCTACAGCATTTATGATTGTCTTTCACGATATTTAGTTTTGCGAAGGTTTTGCATCACTGAAGAAATCTGAAAGATTTGGATCATTCCTCCTCCCATTGTTCTGTCCATATGTAAAGTGCTCGCTTGATGGTGCGCTTATAAAATAATACGTTCAGCGTAGAGGTGAAGCAATTGACGCAATGATGTAGGCAGATTTTTTTTTTTTGAGGCGAGCGGGGAGGGGGAGGGGGTCCGCTTATCTGGATAGGAGGCCAGGCAATCAAATATGGTCGTCAAATTGGGCTCCCTACGCCCAGCCTAAAATATCCTTGCGCCACCGCCTGGCTATGCCAGTTAACTGATGTGAAAATGATTTGTTCACTTACTGGTTTACATACACTTTACAGCTTTAAAAAATGCGGCCAAAGGCCCCAACACCCAGCCGTAAACGTCACATAAAGCCAATGATAGACAAGTACCAGCATGAAAGCAGCTACAACCCCGCCCCAATGTTTTTTTTTTTCAAACGATGTATTGTTGCGGAAAGCAACTTTTAACTGCAAAAGTACACTGGCACTGCAGTGGTGACAAAAGCAGCAAGACGGTATGCAGGCGGTATTAATAGAAGTAATTTATTCCGATACGGCTTGCAATGAATACGATGAATATGCAAGAGCAAATCATTTGTCCTTTGATAGCGGAACCACTAAACAATGTATTTGGAGAAAAAACAATGAGCCAGCTGTTCGAGAACTCAACATTTTTCACCAGCTGTGAACAAGCATAAATTCGCCAGGGGTTGAAAATGCCCCAACCAATGTTGGAGGGTAATTATCCACACTGTAAGAGCATTCAATGTTGCTGGAAATGCCAGTCTTTTGTCCGACGAGCGAACAGGCTTGGAGATAGCTGAAGACGTGTTTACGATGTGTTTGTTCCATCCAGCAGCAAAATCCACAACAACATTGCGCTCTCTAAAGATAAATATACACTAACCTTCATTACGATTAAGTAGAAACGCAAACCTGCGACACACACGCACGATCAAAACATAGCACACAAGCTCGCATGTCCACGTGCTCGCCGACTACAAACCATAGTGAATATGAGTCGTGCGAACGCGAACCTAGTTGCGCAGAAAAAAAAAAACGTCGAGCAGTGGCAGCACAGGCGTCAGCGCAATGCTTTCAATGTGTTATCCTATACACTTATATAGAAATTTAGGTATTCTAAAGCTCATAATTTTTATGAAGATTGAGTTCAATTTTTATTTAGTGCTAGTACATATAAACATTAATAATGATCACTTTGTAAATTACATCACTTGCTATACTAGCGCCACACTTGTCGTGCGGGCACAGGTGGCGCAGATTTGTCATTCTGCCCTTAAACTACACGTTGAAGCGTGCTACTGAGTTTTACGGCTGATGAAAAGTGCGCCTGGGTCTGCGTTTTTTTTTCTACAATATATTAGGGGGGGGGGGGCGCTCCTAATGCACGTGTTTTGGTGCTTGATCGGCTTTGACGCCCTGCCCTAGCAGACGAACGGCGTGTCTAGGCTTCTTTTTTTACATCTTTGTTTTGAACGTGTTTCGGCGTTTGGTCCGCTTTGACGTGCAAACTCTCCAAACTGCTGCTGCGTGTGTTAGGCACTTGCGGTAGCTGTATTCTCGAACTTTCTGTGTTCAGCCAGCACTGCTATTTTATTATCTGCGAATGCTAAAATAAACGTCTATTTTGGTTTGGTGAAGTTTGGCACACAGAACAAATAATAATCTGGCCCATGAATATCAATGTGGGCGGCATGCATATTTGTGTGCGGTGTCCTTCAGGGGAGTAACCGTTGCGTGACGAGAGCATTTACAGCGGTTCCTCCTTCCGTTGCTCCCTTAGAAACTTAAGACTAACAGTTGCTCCCCGTTTTCGAACATGTCAGCCATCTTGTTCCGCTTGGTCCTTTCGGGGAGTAACAGAGTATCCTTCAAAAATTATCTGTACGTGATATGGAAAATTTTTCTATCAAAAGTCAGTGTTTAAAACTTCCTCCTGCCCCCTCACTCTGCACTCGGGCCCCTGCGGTACCGAATTGCGTGACTGCAACCCGCTGCCTGAAGTAGTTTTAGGCGCCGACTTTACGTATAGCCCAGGGTTTAAGAAAGCATAATGGACTCGTACGCGTTCAACTTCGTTTTATATGCATACGCAGTACAGTGCTGTTAGTTAAACTCGCTCGAAGAAACGTGCTATTGTGTAGCAACAAAACCGCAACTTCTTCATTTTCGGGCAAAGTCGTGAAGGATTGATGTGGTCATGGGGTGGAAAGACAGCTAGTGAGACCAAGCAGAGTGCTTGTTCTGGGAACATGAACGATGCTGCGCTTTCGTTGTGACTAATCGAGCCGAGACAAATGTGGTTCACCACTTGGTCTCTTGCCAGTCTAGGTTCCAAAGCGGGCTGTTTTGTGATGGCAGCCTGAATATAGGCTCAGGAAATGCTCAAAATATACACGCACAGGTAAGAAGAGGGGGGATCAAAATTTTTTTCAGGCTACGCTGCCTTATGAAAACATTGGACCTGGAAACGTTTGACCTGCCCTGTGCGTGACGCAGTCGCCACCTGTACGGGCACTCTGCCTGGCGAGGTCTACCTGCATGCGACTAAGTGAACTCGGCGAATTTCGCAGCTCGTCGGGAAAATAGGCTTAGCACTTGAATCACAGCACTTGCCCCAATGCAACCAGCGCTTCATGGCACGAGCAAGGTTTTGACTGAGTAGGCGCATATCTCACTCACTGTGTCAGCGCCGCCACACCGTTGGAAGGGATATGCGACTATATAATTTTTATGGTACCACATGAGCCCTCAATACAATACTACAATAATAGAGAGTGAAGGCACGTCCTCGGTAGCATATATTGTAAAAACAGACAGTAATGATTGTGGACCTCGCTAAGCACGAACAGCAACACAGCAACAAGGTCCAGCATTAAATCCTGGGTAGCGCTGACGATACGCCTGCGGAGCTCTGCAGGGTGCATTTCTTCATTATATTTATAAATATGTATATATATATATATATATTATATATATATATATATATATATATATATATATATATATATATATATATATATATATATATATATATATATATATGCGTGTGTGTGTATGATTGTGTGTGTTTTTCTCACTTCTTATATCTACTTCTCATAACCATCCCTGCCTTCTTACGTCACAGGATTGCCCCTCCCCCCGAAAGAAATAGCGTCAGAAGAACAGAAATGAAAACTGAACATGCAAGGCTTAGAAGTGAACACTGTCGTTCCACGTCTCGTTCCATGTCTCACGAGGTTTCCGTAAAGGTGGGCGAGGCTGAATGTTGCATGCTGGAAAACATAAGTACACCTTGAGCGTGGAAGCTGCAAATGATGAAAGTGCTTGTATACTTGCGAAGAATGAACGTGGTGTGAAGGCTTTGGAGCACCAGCAGCATGACTTGAGTAGGCGTCGTGCTCTTTGCCTTGATTGGTACACATGCAGCGCCACCCGTCTGCGTGTTTGTCGACCAAGAATGATGCAGTGGTTTCTGCGTCCTTCCAGAATACAGGGTGTGCTTTTGTGCCTTCTTCGTCACTTTGTGTCCTGTTGTCTCAACAGCTCTGATTGTAGACTTATACTTGATCTCTTCTGTAGAAAGCTTGTGCCATGTTCCTTTTTTGCGAAAATGTCTTGAATTAGATGACTCATTTGTCTTAAACGAGACATATTCAATTTGTTGTCGCTTCACTTGACCCGCTTGTAGACGCCTTTGTTTATTCCTTGAGTGTTCTTCTAAAGATGTTTCCATTCGTCGTCGAACTTGTTGGTGTAGCCCTTAGAGACTCTGTAGTTCTTGGGCTTGCTTTTGCTGGCATCGATAGCGTTGCTGCGGAAAGAGCTTAGCTGGCAGCCGTTTTTGACCATGGCACTGATTTTCTGGGCAACTTGATGTGGTGTCCAGGAGAAAGATGGTAGTCTGTGGACTGTTATGCTGCATTTCGGGTAATGAAGGTTGTGCGCCAGAAATGACTGGAGGATTCTTCGGAGGCTCCTGTGATGCCGTTCCTAATGGACACTTCTGGCTCTCGGCAACGTGTGTGATTTGATGCTTCTGAGCCTCCTGTGTTGTTAAGACTCTCAGGTGTCCGTGCACTGGATGGTGACACCGCAGCAGGAGTGGTTTGGCCAGATTTCAATCGAAAATGTTCGTAATTCTGTGTAACTAACAAGTTGAGCTGTTCTGACACATGCATCTCACAAAAGGGCCAGAGGCTGGCTGAGTATCTTCCGAGTTCCTCACCTCTATATCAGCCGTAGTGAGCATGTGAGATGCGAGGTGAGCGTTGTGAGCAATTGAAGAGCCAAGCGACGGAAAAGCAGGAGGTGGTTGAAGTGCGCGAGAAGGAGAGTACAATGCACAGGGTGGCTCCCTACAGACATCACCTTGACGTCACGTTCAACAATATTTTATATGAATTAAATTGGCTTTACTTTAACCTTACTTTTACAACAGTTAATAGCTGAAGTACCATTATAGTTTCCATTTATCGATTGCCTTCATCTTCGCATTCCGACTTTTTCTCTCCGTTAAACAGCATTACAACCTAGTGAAAGGCGGGCACGCCAGGTGGCGAAGAGTTTCGGACTCTTTGTCCCGGCGTGGGACATGCCCTCTACACCTGGCATCTAGCCGAGGGTCCCTCAGGACCCCTTTTTTGGGCAATAAAGTTTCACCACCACCACCACCAACCTAGTGAAAGAAAATAAGAACATTGTCTTATGTGGTAGTTTTAACCTCTGTAGCATTGATCCTATAGACCATCGAGCTTTAAATTTTCGAACTGTTTATGCTGTGCCAGATTTACTTCGCATATTTCAGCACCTACTAGAAGCAACTTCCAGGTTCAAATACATCATTAGATCTTATATTCTCGATTATTTCAACTGAAGACACCGCTGGTGTGATAGATAATCGTATTCGAGATCATAAACCTTTTTTATCTTAGTTTCAAATACACCAAGGGTAGTTACATTTTCGCAAGCCGCCGATTTGATACAGATAAATTGATGCAAATTATTAGTGCCGTCTACTGGACTTTGGTGACTGATGACGACTTAATAGAAAAAGCTTTTTAATCTTTCTTAGAAATTATTTCTTAAGGTATAGAGGTGTGCACCATTTCCACTGATGTCATGAAGTAATATCGTTCACCTGGAAATTCACGTACAAGCAACGCATTGCTAAAGTTCAATAATAAAGAGAATAACCTTCATAATACACCAAAATCACTGGCTCTTAACAAGCTTGCAATGAAATTCAGCGTTGAAACTTATTCAGTGATATATTATTCTTGGTAATGCGTGTTAAGCGCAATCACTGCCTGGATATTATGGTAATGAATATGGGAAACACGAGACCTGGCTGGCCAATTATCAAATAATTTCTTAACAAAAGGAGTCCTCTGCACACACAATAAAAATAAAGCAAGGTGAAAAGATGTATACCGACCCTGCAAAACTGGCCACGGCGTTAAGTCAACATTTCAGCGCATCTGCGGATAAGGAGCAATGAGCAGATCATGGGTGGTATGTACCACGGTGTGGTCATTCTTTTTTTTTTACAGTGAAAGCTGTTGTGAGAAGACAACTCAAATCACGGGCAGTTTTCCGCCGCCGCTACAACCAGTGTCTATAACCACCTCATGCGAGATTTGAAAAAAAAAAGCCTAGCACCAACGACACAGTGAGGCTCTAACCCGGGTCCGCTGGGTGCCAGCCCCGTATTCTACCCCTGAGTTACGGCGTTGCTTGTAATTTGTGAAACGTGCTTTAGGCAAGCTTGACTTAGCACCAATGACACAGTGGAGCTCGAACCCGGGTCCGCTGTGTGCCAGCCAAGTAATCTACCAGATAGTTACGCCGGTGCTTGTAATTTGTCAAACTTGCTTTAGGCAGACTTGACCTAGCACCAAAGACACAGTGGGTCTCGAACCTGGGTCCACTGGGCGCCAGCCCAGTATTCTAACACTGAGTTTCGGCAGTGCTTAATACGTCAAACTTGCCTTAGGCAGGCTTGGCCTAGCACCAATCAAACAGTGTGGCTCGAAACCGGGTTTGCTAGGCGCCAGCCCAGTATTCTGCCACTGAGTTACGTCGGTGCTTATAATTTGTCAAACTTGCCTTAGGCAGGCTTTACCTAGCACCAATGGCACAGTGGGGCTTGAACCCGTGTCCGCTGGTTGCCAGGCCAGTATTCTACCACTGAGTTACGCCGGTGCTTGTAATTTGTCAAGCTTGCCTTAGGCAGGCTTGACCTAGCACCAATGACACAGTGGGGCTTGAACCCGGGTCCGCTGGTTGCCAGGCCAGTATTCTACCACTGAGTTACGCCTGTGCTTGTAATTTGTCAAGCTTGCCTTGGGCAGGCTTGACCTAGCCGCAATGACACAGTGGGGCTCGAACCCGGGTCCACTAGGTGCCAGGCCAGTATTCTACCACATATTTACGCCGGTGCTTGTAATTTGTCACTCTTGCTTTAGGCAGGCTTGACCTTGCACCAATGACACAGTAGGACTCGAATCTGGGTGCGCTGGGTGTCAGCCCAGTATCCTACTAATTAATGAATAACGTCAGTGCTTGTAATTTGTCAATTTTGCCTTAGGCAGGCTTCCACCACTGAGCTACACTGGTGCTTGTGACTTGTCAAACTTGCCTTAGGCAGTTTTGATGTCGGGAAAGCAATCGCGTTAACGACTTACAAAGCGTTTAGCGAAAGAACAACATGTCGTCGCACAATGTAAATAGCGTAACGAGTGGGCCATCCAATGATCAATGCGCTATGTCCAATGCGCAGCAGAGTCACAGCGATAGCTAGAAGAGCGGCCTTTCAGAGTCTCTCCTGAACACTCATTGGGCAAATACTGCAAGAACACATGCTTGATGCCCACTAGGTCAATATAAGAAACTTATTTGTGTAGTAGGCCGGTATTCGCTATTCTATTTCGGTCGTTCTTCCGAGAAGCATTGTATCCGCTAAACACTTGCAAAGAGTTTTGCGCCAATCGCTCATGCAGTGGCTGACGATGATGAGAAGTTATGGCTGAAGTGGGTATGCGCCACAGTTATTCCTCTATTTACGGTGGCGCTTACCCACTTCAGCCATAATTTCCTAAGCGTTGTCAGCTACTGCATGAACAATTGGCGCAAAATTTCTTGCGAGTGTTTAGTGGATATCGCATTTTTCTTCGCAAAATTCCTTGCAAGTGTTTAGCGGATAACCCACTTCTTACAATGACGAAAAATAGCATAGCGGCGGACAACTGCGCGTGGCCGGAGTGGTGATTCTACATACTAAGTCCACAGATAAAGTCTTTCGAGTCATCGATTAGTTTGTATTAGGTATGGAGAGCGGAGGTTCGGGCTCCTTCCATCCACGATAGGATGGAGAACAGAAGCGGGGCAAGCTACTCGCTGATGTGCGGCGTCAGGTGAAAGAGGGGTCGCACGTAAAAGAAACTGATGGTGGGTTATGCTATCATAAAGAGCAGTTAGACGGGAAGTAGTTCCGCCTGTCAGTAGTACCGAAATCGCGCCGAGCTGACGTTTTAGCGCACGACAGCACTTGAGGTGGTAACTTTTCAGGAAAGAAAACAAACACGCATTAAAACATATTTTGCGATAAAGCGGTCAGCATTGCGGTTCCGAGGTCGACCGAGTGGGTTGTACGTCTTGATTGATTGATTGATTGATTTGTGGGGTTTAACGTCCCAAAACGACCATACGATTATGAGAGACGCCGTACTGGAGGGCTCCGGAAATTTCGACCACCTGGGGTTCTTTACCGTTCACCCAAATCTGAGCACACGGGCATACAACATTTCCGCCTCCATCGGAAATGCAGCCGCCGCAGCTGGGAATCGAACCCGCGACCTGTGGGTCAGCAGCCGAGTACCTTAGCCACTAGACCACCGTGGCGGGGCGGTTGTACGTCTTGCGTATTCCCCATTCAAAAAGAAAAGTACTCAGGACAAAACCATCGCGTGTGCGGTTGAAGTGTGAAGTGGAGCCATAAGCTCTTTAAATCATCTAACTACCGAATCTGTGGAAGGTAATCTTCTTTTGGGTTGTTTATTTAGCTTAGAAACAGTTTTTTTGCGTTATGTCTGTGAATTGTAGGTGCTCCTAATAACAAGTTTGTTTTTTTTTTTAGCATTTTGGTATGGCGTGTTATTTCTGGCTGGTGACGTTGTAAAAGGCTTTTAGTGGAAAGTCGGGTGTTATCAGAAACGGCCGTTTGAGTGTGTCTACCATACGGTTTTCAAACAAAGAGAGAGAGAGAGAGAGATTAATGAAAGAGGAAGAGACAAAAAGGACGCTATTTTCTGCCTCCCGTCGCGGGGGCACGGCTCAGCGCCTTTAGGGATCGGGGAAGGGGAAGTAAAGATGATAGGAAGAAGAGAGGAAGGAAAGAAAAAGTGAATGTCATGGCAAGAGAACGTCTTGTCAGTACAGTCAGTAGTGCGAGTGAAAAGAGTCCGTCTATAAGGCGGCGAGGTCCGCGCAAGCACAGAACTCGAGGAAGGCTCGAAGGGCTTTCGTCTTCGAGCGCGCGGGAAAAAGTATGTCTTCCATTGTTTCGGCAGGTAGTCCAAGCAGACGATAGCGGCTTACCAGAGCGCAACGCTCAGTGGCCAGGTCAGGGCAGGAGCAAACAATATGCTGCAGCGTTTCGTCATCACCGCACCTTCGGCACGCTGGCGATGAAGAGCGACCCGCGGAATACATGCGTGCCGCAGGCCAGACGCTGCCAGTACGCAGGCGAAGCAACAACCGCCGCTCGCATCTGTCCAGGCCGGTCTCCGGAAGGGATGGTGGAGGTTTGCCGCTTGCCACCCGTGTGTCAGGGTGGGCCGTTGGCAAGAGCTTCCGCAGTCGCTGCCGTGAGTAATCCGACTGGGTTACCGCCTTAGTGACTGGCGTGTCGCAGTGGTGTGCTGCCTTAGCGGCGGCGTCAGCCTCCTCGTTGCCAGCTATTCCAACGTGCGAGGGAAGCCAGTGGAGGGACAGGCGCACACCACTCTCTTTGATGGCGGTCAGTTTTGCGTGCAGCAACGCCACAGTTATGCCTGCTTGGTCTGGTTGGAGCAGCGCTTGTAGGGCTGGTCGGGAGTCGCACAGAATCGCCACAGGCAACTGGGGTAACGTGGCAGCAAGGTGGTCGGCTGCCAAGTGAAGGCCGGCCAATTCAGCTGCAGTGGAGCTGGCGTGAAAGGGAAGTCGGCAGCGGATGGTTGTCCCAGTCGATGGTATGACGCAGGCAGCCGCGGCCGAATGGGGGCTGTCCCGAACGGACCCGTCCGTGAATACCAGGAGCTGCCCCTTAAGTCTTTCATGAAGTTTCGCCACGGCTGCCTGATGGAGCTCGCATGCCGGTGTGCGCCTTTTTCTGAGGTTGTCCAGAGTTAATTGTACGTCCAGAGGCTGCTGGTGTGGTGGAGGGGGTTGGATTGGACTGGGGGGATCGGGGACCAGCTCTTCATAGAGAGCGCAGATCTGTGCCATCCGTGACGCTGGTCGGCTCCGCAGTCTCCGAAGGAGGGCAGCGCCCCCGAGGGCCCTGTGAAGGCGATCCACGTGATGCAGCGCCTGTCGTAGCATCAAGAGTGACAGAGGCCAGGTCTGGGCCTCCGCCAGGGTTGCAGCTATGGGTGACTGACGGGGAAGTCCCATGAAGCGCCGAATTGCCATGCGATGTTGCCGCTCCAGTTGCTCCTTGCGGTGTGGCGCTAGCTGCACCAAGGGCAGTGCATAAGTTTGCGCTGTCGTTGCAGCCCCTTCGTAGAGTCTTAGAGCCAGCCGTGAGGTGCACCCTTGGCCCCTGCTGAGCAGTTTGCTTACGGCAGTCTCGACCCTGGTGGCCTTGAGGACGGCGAGCTTAACGGCTGGTATCCAGGTAAGGCGGTGGTCGATCCTTAGCCCCAGGTACGTCACTGCATCGCTCCACGGGATAGGTCGGTCACCTAGCACAAGCCTTCGGACGGCCCTCCGCGCAGCGGCTCTGGGGTGAACCAGCAGTGCCTCCGTCTTCGTGGGCGAAACGTTCAGTCCGATTGCCTTGAAGAAAGAGACGACGGCATCCAAGGAGCGCTGCAGGGAACGCCTTATGGCCGTGAAGTTTTGCCTAGGCCCCTTAACCCACAGTGCCACATCGTCTGCGTACAAGGAGCACTGCGTGGGGTAACGCTTGTCTGCGGGCATCGCGGTCGGCAGCCCCGCTAGCACCAGGTTGAACAGAAAGGGGCTCAGGACGGAACCTTGTGGAACGCCTGCTGTCACTGGCCGTGGATCGCTGAGCGCGCGTCGTACTCTAACCCGGAGGGTGCGTTTTGCCAGAAAGGCACTGATAAAGGTACGTAGGCAGCTCACGATGCCGAGTGTGTCCAAAGCACTCTCTATCGCTATGTGAGGCAAGCTGTCAAAAGCGCTCTGTACATCCAGCAGGACGAGGAGGGCCACTTCGCCGTTGCGCTTGGCCTCCTCCAAGGTAGAGACGACGTCCGCGATCGAGTCTGCTGTGCATCGGTGGCGTCGGAAGCCCGTCTGCTGTTCTGGTAGGAAATCCTTTGCCCCCGCAATCCAATTTAGGCGTGCCAGTGCTATGGCTTCCATGAGCTTGCAGGCAGCAGAGGTGAGAGAAACGGGTCTGTAGGACGTAATGGCGGCACAAGGGCGGCGAGGTTTCCGGATCGGCACCACAACAGCGGTCAGCCAGGCTTCAGGTAGGTTGCCGCTCTGCCATATTTCATTAAAAGTCCTCAACAGGTGTCGTCGTGAGGCCATATCCAGGTTGCGCAGCATCTGGTATGTGATGCCGTCGGCACCAGGGGAACTGCGGCGCTTGGTTCTGGCTAGAGCAACGTTCAGTTCGTGTTCGAAAATAGGGTCCTGACACAGAGATGCGATCTGGCTGGCCGTCCAGGCAGGGTGATGACCTTGCGGTGGCTTGGGAGCAGGCGTGGCGATGAGGGCTGAAGGATTGGCTGGTGGGAGTTCTGTGAAGCGATCGGCCAGTCGCTCTGCCAGTTCTTTTTCACTAATGCCTAAGTAGATGGCCACCGCAATGACGGGTTGCCGCACCATTGGTCCAGTGACGAGGGATCGTAGAAGTCGCCATGCTTTTGCGCCACCTCTTGCCTGACTCAGGGAGAGGCAGATGCCTTGCCAGCTTTGCCGCCTGCGACGGTTGGCATGTCGCCGACATACCGCATCCACACGATTGAAGAGTGTACGTTGAGCTGGGTCATGGGATTTAGGTACCTTCTCTCAGCCCTGCGCCTCGCAGCCCGTAAGTTCAAGTGATGGAGGTCTGGCACAGGGTGGTGCTCTGGCACCCTGGTCTGGATAGTTGCCGCCTGCGCTGCCACTGCTACCAGATTCAAGAAATCCTGATCCTCTGGGACGTCTCGAAGCTGCCTTCGAAAAGCCCGCCAATCGATCGTACTACACAGCCTCCTCCTTGGGATCTTTCCGCTCACAGGTGAGATGACGATCGGCAGGTGGTCTGAACTCCAGGAGTCAGGCTCCACTGCCCAATCGTACCGGTCCCCTTCACTGGCCAAGGTGACGTCAATGGCGGAGCATGACGGTCGTGCTGTTCTGCGGACGAAAGTGAAGGATCCGGTGTTCAAAACTTGTAGGCCCAGTTGATGGATAACGTCCACCAGATCCCTTCCTCGAGAGGAGCAGGTGCTACTCCCCCACATGGTGTGATGAGCATTCATGTCCCCACATATGAGGTAGTCTCTTCCGAATTTAGCCGTGAGCTGTAACAGCATGGAGGCGTCCCACCGCTGTCCAGGTCGCACATACACAGAGGCCACTGTCGTGTCCACACCGCGAAGCCGCACCGTCACGGCACAACACTCAAGAGCCCCTCCAGTGACATCAGCCACGTTTATGTGCACATGTGGTAGTTCTCGTCGCACGTACACTGCACAACGTGGTCGACCCTGGGGATGTGCACTCGCTATGCACGGCGCGTCCTGGCACGTGTCTAGAGTACACGACGTGATACTTTGGTAACCGATGTATCCGGGAAGTCGCAAGTCGGTCGCTGCTACGTACACTTCCTGCAAAGCAAGCACATCATACTCGCTCTGCAGGAGATGTGAGGAGAGGTCTGCATGCCGCCGCCGCAACGAGTGAGCGTTCCATTGAAGCACACACGGGCGGCGGCGGCGGTGGTTCTCTGCAGCATGCGGATGAGTGTCAGCCATGGTGGCTGCTATGAGGGTGCGCGCCACCTGCCTGAAGGCAGATGGAGCGCAGCTGGTTTTCAGGAGGCAGCAGGTCCGCAACTGCTCTTAACAGGAGCCTCAGGTTTGCATTTTCCTGGTCCACACGAGGCTGGGAAGGTACCTTCGCGGGTGGACGAGTCGTGGTAGAGTCTGGGTGCTTGAGACCAGCCGAAGGGCCCCGTTGTTGTACGCCTGTCTGGCCTGGATGGGTCGAGCTGACCGTCATCTTGGATGGTGATCCCACTGCGGCAGCATAGCTCTTGCCCGTGGTCTGCCTCAGCTGAGGACTATCAGTTACACTAGGGCTTGCCCGCAAGACTGCTTGAGCCTCGCGGTGAGGCAGGTAGGTGGGAGCTGATGCCTTGATGGTGGCCAGGCGCCGCTCTCTTTGCCAGAGCTGACAGTCTGCGGAATCAGCTGAATGTGGCCTGCCGCAGTGCAGGCATCTTAATTTGTTGGTGCAGTTGGCGTCTTTCCCATGGTGGCCACCACATCGCAGGCACCGCTCTGGTCCTCGGCAAGTGACGGCGATATGCCCATAGCGTCCGCACCGCCGGCACTGAAGCGGGCGAGGTCGGGATGGCCTCACTTCGAACACCATGCGAAAAAGGCGGACCCGGGTGGGAGGCACGGGAGAGGCGAACCGCAAGACTAGTGATGTCCCTTGTCGCCTGGCTGCAATCACCGGCACATCGGACGACACGGCGGCCAGGAGGGCTTCGTCGGTATAGTCGCCATCGACGCCTTGCACCACGCCACTGCTTTGTGAACGGTCAGCAGGGAGGCGGGCAGTCACGGGTATTCCTGCGAGCTCCGATGTTGCTAGTAGGCGATTCATCCATTCTGGTGTAGATGCGTCTGCTGCCACGATGTTCTTTTTCGTGTTTACTCTCACCTCCTTGACTCCGGGCAGCGCAGAGAGAGCTTGCGCAATGGCAAGACGAGAGGTGCGGTGAAAGGAGGCGCTGGCGTTTGCTGGTCGAAAAAGAATAGTGCCCGAGTCTAGCGACGATGAAGCAGAAGCCGGCATGGTGTGTTCAGTGGCGCGTACCCCTGCAGGAGCGGTCTGAGTCGCAGTGGGCGCATTAGAAGTCCCTGGAGCAACGTGGGCAAGCATAGCCGTCGATTCAGTGGCGGGACGAGGACCAGTGTGGGCAGCGGGTCCTTGAGATGTCGAGGCTCGCTGTCGGCGCTTCTTAGACTTGGAGAGGACGGTCTGAAACTCAGACTGACTGATTTCGTCAGTTGCGTGTGTGACGGCGTCTTCTTGGGCAACCGCATCATTTGACGTTGGGGTAAGACACGCAACTGTGGCACGTTCAGGCGCTACTGCGTGCATCTTCCGCGAGCCACCCTCATCGTCGCTGCCCGACTCGCTAGGACGCGAGCGCTTACGCGTTGACGTAGTATCCATGTCTGCAATATCAGGTTCCTCGTCTAACGGCAGTGGTACGTTCTGCGGATCGGTGACGTTCACGCACAGAATTGACCCGGCATCTTCGAGTTGGGCTGTATGATGCGCCGCTACAGCGGTCGAAGATGCTGTGGTGCTAGTGGTAGGGCTGGAGGCCGCCGAGGACGTCAGGCCCCTTGCAGTTGTCTCGACGTCGGCAGCAAGCACCGGTAGGCGAAGTGAGTCGGTTTCTCGCTGACGACTCTGCACAGTTTCTGTGCCTGTTCATGATGCAACCGCACCGCTTTGGCACTGGAGATGAGGTTCCACAGCACGCGGGGTGCACGCGACGCTCGCTGAGCGTCTGTGTGACGATGTGGGAACCAGGGAACGCGACGGGCGTTCCAATGGCGTAGCCGAGAATGGAGGGGACTGCTCTGCCATGGTAGTCGGGATGACAGCTGCCCCAGCGACGCGCAGGAGCAGAGGACGCTGTCACAGGGCTCAGGTCACCGAAAGCGGTGGCAGGGATCCAAGGGCATAATCTGCGCGGAACGCGGTCGCGTCTCTCGCGGGCTGACGCGGTAGCGTCTCTCGCAGAATCGGGAGCACCGGGCAACACGTCTGCTCTCTGTGAACGCTCGAGAGAGACTCCCACGGATAAACACGCACTGCAACATGCAGAGCCGACGGAGGTTACGGGAGTCAAACAAAGAGGCGTCAAACATTAAGGCACAGCTTGCATTTGATTGAGTTAAAAAGGCTTTCACTTCAATTCCTGGGTTGGCAGTACCGGACCCAGCAAATTGTTTTTTTTTTGGGAGGGCAGGGGGCTACGAACGCATCTGAAACGGCAATTAAAGCTTGCCTTTTCAAAAACGACAGCTGAACGCGAATGATCAGTCGCGTCCCTCAGTAAGAGGCTCAACCATTCGCAACAGGAGGAGTCCACACTTGAATAGAAGGCGAATGCGACATTCAAACTGTTCGTATTAAAGGGGCGATGGAGAAGGCTGCTGATGGTTTTTCGGGTGTCGAATGATCATCGGGCTGTGTGGTCGTAACTGTATAGCAGCTGTGCCATTTTGTGCCTGCCTCATAAGGGTGTATTTTATGTTATGATTATGTAGCCTTGGACTGAAGCAGCTTCCGTAAATGGAATGACCATGCAAGAGGTTGCGTCACACGTTCAGATAAATGTAATGCGTGATGTCAAGTGCTTTGAAGAGACTAGTAATTTTTGCGTGATGTGCAAATCTCTCGTCAATCATATCAGACATTTTCTCTTTTATTATTGTGGTTGTTGCAGCACGAACTTGCACCTAATTGATAAAACTGTTTTAGGTGCAGTACATGTGTCTGTAGGAACAATTTTGTAGATGAAGGAACGCAGAATTCACGAAATGAGTTTCTTTTTGTTTTTTGTGCTTGGTGCGATCTGTTGAGACTGAGATATAGGTGGCACTGGTTTCGTCACACTTTTTTAGGGTGTTACGCTAGGCCTGGGGTTGCGTAATATAAGTGCGTAACTCACGTCTTGAGACAATGACCGTGTGTTGTGAATATGAAAAACAACCTATACCGCAGGACTCTACACGGTGCGCGTGCTCTGTTTCAAGATAATGCGAACTTATTAGCACTGTTGATTTCATTCAGAGTTCGTCTCAATCGCTGTGCATTGCGAGATAGTTTTCTTCAAGGTGACCATCTTGAGTGATATTGTTACGGGGAAGATTTATTCACCGATCTCGGCTGCGGCGGCTTCATTTCCGATGGAGGCGCAAATGTGGCAGGCCCGTGTACTCAGATTTGGGTGCACGTTAAAGAACCCCAGGTGGTCGAAATTTCCGGAGCCCTCCACTACGGCGTCTCTCCTTATCATATGGTGGTTTTGGGGTGTAAACCCCCACAAATAATCAATCAATCAATCAATCAAGGTTTATTCACCGACAGCAGGTCTTGCTAACGGCTTAAAGAGCGCAAAGTCATGCAGGCCAACTGGGGAAGCTCGTGAGACCAACCCACAACAACCACGCTGTCGTCTTCCTCCTTTCGGGTGCCACTTCAGCTGTGCCGAAGCGACAGTCCCATACACGTATCATCACCCCAGCCGGTAAGCCACCATCTCGGTGCCTGTTCAATGAGCGAGTCCGCGTTGTAAGGCTTGAGACGGAAAACGTGGACTATTTCCGTTCTAGGTGCAGCCGCCGATGAGTTTGTGGTAAATGCAATCTCGTAGGTCACAGGTGTGACCTAACGAAGGACTCGGTAGGGCCCAGCGTATCGCGATACTAGTTGCTCGCAGAGGTCGACACGTATAGATGGGAGCCATAGGAGAACAAGAGATCCCACAGAAAAAAACAGCATCTCTACTTCGACGGTCGTGAAAAGACTTTTGTGCTGCCAGCGACAACCAAGCGCGGGCTACCGCGCGTGCCGTGAGAGCACGGGTGATCGCATTCTGAGCGTACGAAGTGGAGGATGGTAGGTCTGATGAAAGCAGTGTGTCGAAGGGCAGTAAGGTATGACGTACGAAGAGTAGATAAAATGGAGAGTAGCCTGCTGTTTCATGACGCGATGAGTTATAGGCGAAGGTCACGAATGGCAGAGCTATGTCCCAATCAGTGTGGTCGGTAGATACGTATGCCTCTCAAAGTGTGGTTTTGGCGCTCTGTAAGGCCGTTAGTCTGAGGGTGGTAAGATGTGGTGAAGGTGTGACGGGTAGCACAAGATCGGAGTAGATCATCAACAACACGAGATAGAAAGTAGCAACCACAGTCTGTGAGCAGGTGAGACGGAGCGCCATGCTGCAGAAGAATGTCGTGGAGCAGGAAGTCGGCAACGTCTGTTGCGTAGCTGGTTGGTAGCGTTCGAGTGATTGCATACCAAGTAGCATTATCTGTGGCCACCGCAATCCACGTATTTCCAGTTGTAGAAGCAGGAAAGGGACCTAGCAAGTTCAACCCCACTTGATAAAACGGCTCGACTTGAACTTCAATAGGTTGAAGAAGAGTGGCAGGAGGAGTCGTGGGCTTCTTTCAGCGCTGGCTGAGGTCGCTATATTCGACGTAACGGTGAACGGAGCGGTAGAGACCCTTTCAGAATACTCGTCGTCGAACGCGGTCGTAAGTTCTGGAGACTCCTAGATGTCCAGAAGTTAGAGCGTCATGGAATTTTCACAAAACATCCTTTCGCAGGTGATGTGGTACGACGAGTAAAAGTTCCGCGCCGTCGGGGTGTAAGTTGCGGCGGTACAAAAACGTTGTGTTGAAGCAGGAATCCGCTAAGGGAAGGGTCAGTAAGACGCGAATAAAGGCGGTCAGCGATGGTGAGCAGCAATGCATCTGGGCGCTGTTTGTCGGCCACGTTCAGAAAGTCATTGATGGCTAAAACGCCGGCATCAGATTCCAAATCAGTGGAGTTAGGTGGATAACGGGGTTCCCGGACAAACAGTAAGCATCGCTGTGCAGCTTTCCAGATTTGTACACAACCGAGAACGTGTACTCCTGTAATCAAAGTGCCCATCGGCCGAGTCTTCCTGGAGGGTCCTTAAGCGTCGACAGCCAGCAAAGCGCATGATGGTCCGTGACGACTGCGAACGGACGTCCGTATTTGTACGGACGAAATTTCGCAATGGCCAAAACGAGGGCTAAGCATTGCCGCTCAGTGATGGAATAACTTTTTCTGCTTGCGACACAAGGCGACTTGCGTGGGCTATCACACGGCTGGTGCCATTCTATGTCAGAGCGAGTATAGCACCAATGCCATGACCACTTGCATCGGTGTGAAGCTCTGTTCGAGCCGCTGGATTAAAATGAGCCAACACAGGTGGTGATGTGAGGGGGTAATCAATGACGCGAATAAATGTTCTTGGTCCTTCCCCCAAAAGAAGGCCACGTTCTTTTTGAGGAGATCTGTGAGAAGCCTAGGAATATCCGCGAAGTTGAAGACAAAGAGGCGGAAGTATGAGCAAAGCCCACTGAAACTACAAACTTCTTGAGTGGAACGCGGAAGCCGCAATTATCGGACGCCACAAACTTTGTCAAGGTCGGGTTGAACACCAGTGGCGTCAACAAGGTGGCCGAGTAGTTTAATCTGCCGGCGTCCAAATGAGCATTTCGACGAAATCAGGTGGAGGCCAGCGCAACGAAAAACGTCAAGAATCGCCGAGAGACGAGACAGGTGGCTTTCGAAGGAGGGCGAGAAAACGATTACATCGTTCAGGTAGCAACGGCAGGTCGACCATTTAAAACCACGGAGAGGAGAGTCCATCATACGTTCAAAAGTAGCCGGGGCATCGCACAACCAAAAGGCATGACCTTGAATTGGTAAAGGCCGTCGGGTGTGATGAATGCTGTCTTCTCGCGGTTGTGGTCGTCGACCGAAATTTGCCAGTATCTGGATCGAAGGTCAAGGGACGAGAAATAGTGTGTGCCGTGGAGGCAGTCGAGCGCATTATCAATTCGGTGTAGAGAATAAACATCCTTCTTGGTGATCCGATTCAGTTGGCGATAGTCGACGCAAAAGGGCCAGGTATTGTCCTTCTTTTTAACTAAGACCACCGGAGATGCCCAAGGACTCGATAAAGGCTCAATGACGTCTTTGCTCAGCATTTTCGCGACCTTGGTCTGTATAACGTGGCGCTCAGCATGCGACACGCGATAAGGGTGTTTGTGGAGTGGACTGGCGTCGCCGGTGTCCATGCGATGGGTTACGGCACTTGTGCGGTTCAGGAATGGTCGTCGACGTCGAAGATATCCAGGTAAGTAAATACAACACCCCAGAGCGCTGCAACTTGGGAAGGTAAGAGGTCGCTGGATATCATTTTTTCGGGGAACGCCTTATATTGCGAGGCATTGAGAGGTGTCGCCACGGTCTTAGTGTCAGCGGTAAAAGAAGAAATCGAACGTTCATCAAGGGTGGAAAGATCGGCTAAGGTGATGTCTAGAAAAAGAACTTGGATCGACGTAGAGAAGTTCAGAACTGGAAGTAGCGCCGTGTTGTTAGCAACAACCACTATAGTATGCAGTAGTGCGATCTGGTACATAAGAGTCAAATCAATGAGGGGAGCCACCAGATAGTCTCCATTAGGAATGGACGGAAAGGGCAACACTGGAATGTACATAGCAGCCTTGGGCGTTAGCCGTATAGACTCTACAGATCGTAGCCGAGTGGGAATCGGAGGAGTGAAATAGGTGCACAAAGATAATTCGAGCCGTAAGATACCTGTCGAACAATCGATGAGGGTGGAGTAAGCGGTTAAGAAATCAATTCCAAGGATGGCGTCATGTGGGCAAGCATCAAGGACTGCAAAAAGAACGGAAGTGTGGTGGCCGGCAACAGTAACGCGGGCAGCGCACATGCCAAGCACCGATATTCAACTTCCGTTGGCTGCTCGTATAGTAGAGAACAAAGCAGGTGTGAGAGCCTTTTTCAGGCAAATTCGAAGTGTTGAACTCATAACACTTCGGCATTGCTGTCAATCAGAGCAGTAACAGCGTGGCCATCAACGAACACTCGAAGTAAATTGCGTCTTGAATTTGTAGCCGGTTGAGGGTTTT
>NW_023608502.1:0-30526 GCF_013339725.1 Rhipicephalus microplus | reverse complement strand
TTAATCAGTAGAAAAACTCTAATGCCAAGACCTGATGGCATTGAGTGACTTCCGTCAGGGGACAGTGCACGGCCGTATGATCTTCATGTGACACAAAATCACAAGACGTCAATTTCTGGTCGGCACTGCCCCAGAGACGAGTGTATTCTTCTCCCTAATCTCAATCGCCAACCCTTTGGAAGAATCGTGCAAATATAAGTTACGATCAGGTCCAAAACGCGAAATGACCACGTTTTCAAAGCCACCCTCGAAAAACTTTAGCACTGCAGTGTTTCAAACATTTCGGGGCGCAATTGTACTCACTTAAGCGCGTTTCTTTCCACCTAAAGGGACTTAAGCGTGCCTAAATGATTTTTCAAAGGTCTGAAAAAGCAGATTTCATCTCAACGTGAGGATTTATTTAGGTCTTTCAATCATTCATGCAGTTTGCAAAAATTTAAGACTGCTGTCGTACAAAATTTCACCATTTCTTGAGGAATATTTAAGTGGGTGGTTTTCTTCAATGACTCTCATAAAAATCACTATACGAGACAGCATCGAAAGATTATTTCGATCAGAACATGTGACAATTCACTACGTTCTTTGGATGACGTAATGTCGTTTCAGTTCAGATAGCAAGCTTTTCCTTTTTTTCTTCGGTTAGGAATTATATTTGTTGAATTTTACGCTTCATGGCACACCCGGTCGTTGCGTTTAATAGCACGTATCGAGCAATGCTTGGCGTGTTGTTCAGAAAAGAATGGCTCAAAAGTTGCGTCCAGCTTAGATACGAGCATGCAAACTTCAAGAGTAGTGTTTAATCCTGCATACTTATAGTTCGCCAAATGACTCGAAACAAAAGATTGCGGCGCTCTTGGGTCGGGCTTTCGGTAGGGCCGGTATCTCCCGTCTGCGGTGTGGGTTTTCATTGCTTGTAACTCAAAAAGTACAAGAGGTATTTGAAAACGGTTTTCATATTTGGAATCCTCACAATCATCCACATACACACTCGAAATTTCATCACAAACAGTACATTAATAAAAAAATTAGTTTTACTTGCCACGTCCCCCCTTAAGCAGTACTACCGTACATACTTTTTTCGAGCTTTGGCCAACTACGGTTTAACGAGGTTTCACTGCACTTTTAGATCGACGATGTCGCCAGCTGAATTATTATACATCATTTGTGATCCACACGCTAAAACAACCTTACACAGCATTACAGCAACATTCAACAACATAACAAATACGAGGCTGTGTCGCCAGTGTCTGACTCACCATAAGGGCCCACCCGTGGTGCCAGTTTACCACGGACCTCTGCAAAAGCCAACCGCTCACTTGAACCATCACACACCGAAGAGGCCCTCTTCTTTCTCATGTGCTGCCACCCAAGCTTGCCGCCAGGCGTTACCGTCGGTACTACTATATTTAATACCTTGAGGATGGGGGTTTAGTAGGTGGCACAACGCCCCCTACCTCTCGATAGTTCTGACCCCTGAATGCAGCCCTAGTGCTCGAAACATGTGTGCCACGAGGTGCAAACTACTTTACAGGGGGTTAGCACCCCCAGCACAGTGATAGTGATTGAACAGCACAAATGACAACATCGTGGATCAGAATGCCGCATAACATCTTGATCACAAACATTAAAGCTTTAAAAAATTGTGCCCCTCAGACTTCCCATTTTGAGTAATGCATGTCATCTTTTGAGCCTCTGATGCATTATTCAGTTCTGGAAGCTGTGACGGAGGAATTTTTTTTACGAAGTGGTCATTCATAGCAGCTATACTTGACAGATAGTTTAAGCAGCGAGAAACTTTCTTTTATCGCTTGTTACTTGTCCTGAATGTTTACTGCTGTGAAGTTGTGCTGCTTCTGAGGTAAATCTTGCAGCTCTTCCTGCATCCGTCAACTCCATTTTCAATTATTTGTGACAGACCCAAACCAACGTAGCAGCAAGGACAGTGAGCTGCAGCCAGTCAAAGGAGGCACCCTTATTGATCTGGATGGGGCCGACATGGATGACAAGGTGTGAACACCCGACTTTAAAATAGCCTCTGCTAGGATACCTTTTGCAGCGCTTTGAGAATGGTCAGCAAGCACTGCTGAGCATTCTCAAAGCCTGGTAGTCCAGGCACCTGAGAACACGTGAACCAAGCAGTACGTGGCCTGTGATTTAAAAATAATTCTAAGTCGGCTAGAAATTGCTTCCACTTCTTTCTGCAAATGATGTCTGAATCGCTCTGCCATATACTCTCTATCCATGGCTGTTGGCTGATTTGAGCATTGTGAGTTGCACAGTTGCCATGGATGCTGCAGGATGGCGCCACGTGTTCGTGCACACTTTCACTGAAAGTCGGGTGCGTGTTGGAAGAAAAAGAAAGTGTTCAAGGTCATGATGCGCACTGGCAAAAGGATGCATCTTGCTCGCTTGTCATATCCCTCCCTGCATAGCATTTAGCATGTTTGCTGCCATGAAAGGAGGGCCAGAGTACTTGAAGCATGGGACAAATTACTCTAGCTCCGCTTCTACTTGACGAATTTAAAAAATCTTTGTGGCATGTAATTCTTGAAGCTTTGTGTACTGAGCGTGAAACTAGTCATTAAGCAGGCAGACTGGTCTTAGACTTTTTTTGTTTGTTTCTTCAGTGATCTTGATCAAACGATTGGAACCACCTTCCCTCTTCCGTTGTATCAATAACAAACCCTTTGTTATTCAAACTGCATGGGGTTATGGAGTTTTTTCTTCTGATTTCAAATATTTAATCAGTTTCCCTGTAACTCATCTTGTTCCTGAGATAACTTAAGTTCACCCCCTATTGTTTATGGTCACCATACAAAAAAAAGTGCTTAGTTAAATGTGATATTTAAGATATGCCAACATAGACTAATGACTATAGATTGAAAGTATGCAAGAGTTTCTTGTTTTTAGTTTGTTCTTGGTTATGTTACAGCAAAATGAACTATCCATTTCCAAAAGCAGTTGGAATAGTGTTACAATTTTGATGAGTAATTAATTAAAAAGGCTTGTGCTTTAAATTTCGCTCTCATTTTCGCATTTTACACACATACAGGTTTCCATTGCAAAAAGAATTATTATTGTACCTGCCCTAGCTGCAGAGATAATAAGGCCTCATAATTGAACAGTCGGGAATTTACTTTTTTGAGAAAAATAGAGAAAACTGGAAACACGCAGCCTCTTCAAAAAGCAACAATCATGGTGTGCGTGTTTTGCAACCCTCATAAGGGTGCTCATAAATTTGTAGCAGAGCTTCTAATACAGGGGCCGCCAAAATATAAAGAAGCCTCGCAGTCTGTTCGCTATTTTTTTGCAGGTTCTGCATGTTAACAGCACCAAGAATCCGGACAGTTAGAATGACATTACAAAGAAATTACCATTTCTTGGTGCGAGAAAATTTGTAGAGAGATAGAAAAATACTTGCAGAAACCAAACATGTCAATTTTAAAAAATGAATTTATTTGTCACTTTTCTGTCCCAAAGACCAGTCTGCCCACTTAAGGAATCGCAGTTAAACCCCTTTATAAGAGTCATGCTCTGGACAGCAATTCTTGTCTTTTATATGAGATCTCTCTTATAAGTAGGGTACCGTGTATGCATTTTCTTATCAACTAGTATTTTACTGTAGGCACACTGGTGTCTCTTATGCCCATGTGTTCGACTGTATTCGACTGTATTATGCCCATGTGTTCGACTGTAGGTTCGACTGTATTTGTGTTCTTGTTGCTTCTTCCTGAGCATCGACTTCAGTGGATAAAAAACAAAACACTCTCTGTCATTTGGTTCCTAATCTATGACATTTATATAGTCCATAGTTCTAAAATGTCTTGCCTTCAGGTTGTCCAGAGTTATTTTGTGTTAGGTCTGTGATTTGGAAGAATGCTCGCACCAAGCTACCTTGCTTAACTCCATTTTGATGCACCATCTGCTGTCCCACAAGGCAGGTTATGCACTTTCAGTTCAGGTAAAATGAGCCTAGCTTTTAGTGTAAGGCTTAGAAGTAAGGATTTAAATTGGTGGGTAAGATTGAGATACCAGATTTTACAATTCTGGCTTTTTACTCAATTCTAATGTCAATGCTATATTTAAATTTTTTGAAAATAAAGAGCATGTCAGAATTTTAAAAACAGTACATCATCATTTGTTTACAAAAGTACTTGTGTATGTTCCAGGGTGACCGAGACAAAGGCTCTCGACCTGGCAGCCCCAATGGCGTAGGCAAGAGTGAAAAGGCCGAAGCTCACGATGACAATGTGACCGAACAGGCCAACCACATCATCATCCCCAGCTATGCAGCCTGGTTTGATTACAACAGGTGAGGGCTGTTGTGCATAGAGTCCTGATTGTTTTGCTACTAGAGGTGAATGTGGTGACGGGTATCCGAAAAGAAAAGGAATGTTTCCACTACCTTTGGTTCTTAAATGATTGCTGTAATCTCATCACATGGCAAAGTGATCGTTCAGTAAACTTTCCATTTGTAGGGTGTCAGGATTACTCTCGGTGGGACCACCCCCCATGGAGGTCTACTCGCTATGCCACTCGGCTGTTGACCCATAGGTCGCGGCATCAAATCCAGACTGTGGTGGCCACATTTTTGTTCGAAGCGAAACTCTTGAGGCCTGCATGCTTTAAATTTAGGTGCACGTTAAAGAACCCCAGCCGGTCGAAATTTCCCTCGCCCTCTACTACTTAGTCTTTAATAATCATATGGTGGTTTTGGGATGTTAAACCCCCAACAGTTTATTATTATTAATTATTATTATTATTAGTAATAGTAGTAGTAGTACTACTTCTACTTTGGTGTGATCATGTGATCCCTTTGACATTTTCTTGCTACAGCTTTACAGCATACAAGAACTGCTCTCCATAAGTGACAATTTCATTGAACTAGGATGATCACCGTACTCACTCGCATAATAGACGCATCCCAAACTTGGCGGTAATCAGTAGTTCTGTACCGTATTTGCACGGTTGCCATTCGACGCCCTCTTACGTTAACTGAAGCGAGGAAAAAGAAAATAAATGACTAGGCAGCGCTGCTGCAGCTTCGCGGACTTGCCGAGTGAGGAAGAAGGGCGGTTGCCTGGGTGTTGGAGTAACCTTTGCTCTGACGCACGACCACAGCTCCAGCCGCTAGCAAGCCGTGCACGTCCCGTATGGAACGCTTGATCGTGTCCTCATCAACTGTGCATTCAGTTTCCTGTCAGAAACAAACGTATTGCATTCGCTACTTCATCTGGAAATCTAAAAGCTTTTCGGCTTTCGGACTGGAGCTTTTGCCTTTGCTGCTGCTACACGGACATACAAGAGCTTGATGGGCTCTTGATGCCGTTGATTTCCTGGCCGCAAACCTAAACATCGTTTCACGCCGAACCAACGTAACTCTTTTTAATGGCTACTTGAAGGAAAGGGGGCTTTGGTGGCACTTAAAACACTCTAATAAATGGTACAGTAAAATCTCGGTATAACGAACTTCAGGGGATCATGGCAATTTGTTCGTTATTTTGAAAGATCGTTATGTGAAAGCCCAAAAGTTAACCATACTTATTTTCTACCGACCAAACAGTGGTTCCTTGAACTCTTTTTTCATAATAGAAAACAAATGCGCAAGTGAACACCAAAAAATGCATGTTACCTTTAAAAAGTATGATTTTTTGTTTTTGACGCGTGCAGCACAAACAGCAGCGCAAAGGCCTCCAACTTATCCACATTCTCTACTTTCTCCTTAGCGAAAACTGCTTCCGCTTCTTCGTCGCACGCAAAGATGAACTCATTGCAGTAGCACCGCAGCGCGAACGTCGACTTGCTTTGCGGACACGATATGTAATCACCGAAAAGATGAACACGACTGACAAGCCTCCTAGATCACATGTAGAAGTGACAAAGAAAAACCCAAAGCATCGTGGCTGTCATTGCCTCTTTTGAAGAAAAGAAAGAGTTAAAGAAGAAAATTCCTCGCATTTCGTTTTCTGCCCCCTCGCTATCTCAGGTTTTCCGCGCCCATGCTTCCTGCTGCGCAACTCCCACTCTGCCCTCTGCCTCACTGACTTTGCCCTCCTGTGTTGCCCTCGCCTCTGCGCTTGTAAACCTGTAGCGTCGGCGTTTCAATAAAAAGAAAAAAAAGTTCTTTCGTTTTATTTTTATTTTTTTTCCTCTACATCATTGCGCGTCTTTCGAGAAGCAAGGTGTTCGTTCGCTATGTCGTCTGCTTGGGTACGGCTCCGGTGGTCGCGACTGATTTCAGAACATGAGTCTGTAGTACTGAGGTGTTGTTAATATAATGTGGATCTAAATTAGTGCTCCTTATTCTGAAAAGCTCTGTATTCTGAAGTACGTAGTTGTGAAATGATTTTACATTGAAACTATTAGCAGTCGGCACGGGATTTTTTAAAAGTTCGTTTAAGCGGTGTTTGTTCTACCGAAACTTTACTGTAGTTTGCGATTTGATGGCAATGTCATGGGTATTGGGTGTGGGCCCCTGAAATGAACGATTGGTACCGTTTCACACACAAATAATGTATGTGGCCTGAATCGTAATCTGCGAATTTCCCCAATGACACTTTTTTTGTAGTTTTTTTTGCGTTCATTTCGTCCGCAATGCAAGTCTTCTAGTGTTAATTTTTGTAAATTTGAATGCATCACTTGCCTTAATTCTCGGACATGTCAGACTGCATGGTCAACACGATCTGCACTAGTGTAACCTATGAAGAAGGTTGTTTCAGTTGTAGCGTGCATATTCGTGATATCGGCGATGTATACGTTATCAGTGGTCTATGCTGTAGTCGAAAGTAGAATTAGCGGAAATGTTACTCTGTGTAATAGGTGCACCCCGAACTTGGAGTCCGATCCTCTGGGGAAGAAAATGCGCCTGTAATGGAAGTAAACATGCTAATATTGGAAGGACAGGTGCTAGCAACCCGAGCGTTTCAGATTGACACATGTGAAGTCTGGACCTTGGCACCTGAACAAGTGAATCACCAAGGTTTACCTTAGTACCTTTATGCCCTGGTTGAATACTGAAATGCTGTCTCGCATTGCCCCCATGCTTACCTATTCTCTCTTCTCTTTCAGTATTCATGCGATTGAAAGGCGTGCCCTACCAGAGTTTTTCAATGCCAAGAATAAATCTAAGACACCCGAAGTGTAAGTCTCTTTTCTGCTAAGTGGCTCCCTTGCATTGTGCGCTTATTTTGGTTTAATATCTTTGCATTGCTATAGCTGTCGCCAGCCCTGTGAGCCTGCATGTGTACAAAAATATTCATTTGTGAATGTCTTGAGAAAAAAAACAGATGAGGAGCAGAAAGTGCCTTGGATACAGTTTATTGTTATACCAGTGTAATTGATACACTGTTTCATCAGTGTAAGTGGGAAATGCGGCAGTAAAGCTGTTTTATTCCCTCTTCAATTTAATCCACCACTGCTTCTGCTGAAAATTGCATTTTATGTCAGTAATTCTTGAACATGCTATGAAGTGAACAGATACAGCTTTGCAATTGCAGCTTGCTGACAGCAGGGCAAAGCCATCTCAGATTGTTTTAAGAACATGGCAGTCGGGGATACTACAAGGCTAGCCACCTTTAGCTTCTGAAGTTATATGCGAGGAGTTCTGCACCTCACTCCAGAAGATCATGGAACAACAAAGCGATTCTAATGTTAGGGGAATTCGTTTCGCAGTATTTTTTGAGCAGCTGTTAGAATGAATGTTCTAATTGTTTTGCAGCTATATCGCATACCGCAATTTCATGATCGACACGTACCGGCTCAACCCAACAGAGTATCTGACGGTGACCGCATGCCGGAGGAATTTGGCAGGAGACGTGTGCGCCATTATGAGGTGAGTGGCTCAAAGGCGCAGAAAATTATTTTGAAAAGATTCATTCTAGAGGTTGATAGAGTGACTCATTGGCTGTACGTTCCGTTCCCTTTGCATCACTCGGTATTTTTCGAAAAGGCACCAAAGAACTCTTCAAGTACACGGTGATAAGGTTTTCAGTTATCGTATTTGCTCGCATAATTCTCGCACCCCCCACATCGCCCAAGAAAAATACGATGTCTTTTTTTTTTTTTTTGCGAGTAATAATCCCACCCCACCCCGAAAATTGCCGGAATAATGTCATCTGCTTGTACCAGCCACTGATGATAGCGCACCCATCTGGTGCTATCTCTTGATGCACCAGTACCACAGCCTTGAGAGGTCATAGATTCCGAGATACAGTGTAGACACTTAGAACACAACTGCTTAGAGTGCTGGACCGTTTACAGTGGGGTGTTTTTTGACTCCCATTTACCCTCCAATATAACCCCACGTATATGCATACCGCTTATAGTGCAGTCCCTCAAGATGAAAGACCAGTTATAATGCGGTTGTCTGAAAAATCGGGGACAAATGTGGTTGTGGGCGCACCTCTGAAACGAGGTGCACTGGTAGCAAACGATGCTGTTGTTACAAAGGAGGGAACACGGAGAGAATGAAGAGTGATGGGAGGGGGAAAAATAGACCGTGGCACGCTGCACAAGTTCGCCAGCTCCGCATCTTGCGAGGCCGCTAGCGCACATTGCTCGCAAAACTCTTCGTTTTGTTAAAAGAACAAGCTACTTGCAAACCCGAGCACGATTTTGAGCGAAGCATGAGCAAAGAAAGCACAAACAAGTGCCTACATTGGACTGCAAGTGAACTTGCATGCGACAGTGAGAGCCGAGTAAGTGCCATGCTGCACGCAACTAGCCAGAGATAATTGGTTCGACGTGGCGGCAGCGCGCTTCAGTGGAATGGCGCGATTTCGTTGTGAACGTGGTTAAATTCACTCGTCAGCAAACGAGCGTAGTTTAACACGGGAAAAGGCCTTACTTGTCAGCAGAGCGGTTGTTCACATTTTGGTATAGGGAAGTTCTTCTGATCATGAATGACGGCGTTGCTTTTTAATGACGATAGCCTTTCTTGGGGACCTTCGACGGAAAAATTTTGGTCTGTCTGTCTGTGCATTTGTCTGTTTGTAACGATGCCTCAAACGGCACCAAATGGCCAACCCCATTTGCAGTGCCTACCAATATTGCTCAAGGTTTTGCGTTCATAATTGCGCAATTGTCAATTAAAAAGCAATTATTGCACATATCTGAGTCACGATATTACTTTATAATGAGTGCACACCCAGGCATCGTGCAGGATGTGGAAGTGGTTGGTAAGGTACGATGCAGTGACCATAGAATGGTACGGTCTCGAATTCGCCTAGACTTGAGAAAAGAACGACAGAAACTGATACGCAAGAAGCCAATCGATGAACTAGCACTGAGAGGGAAAGTACAGGAATTCAGAGTCTCGCTTCAGAACAGGTACTCGGCTCTTAGTGAGGAAACCAACCTTAGCATAGATACATTGAATGATAATCTGACGAGTATCATTACGGAGTGTGCAGTGAAAGTTGGAGGCGGGGTAGTTGGACAGGACACTGGCAAGCTTACCCAGGAAACGAAGAATCTCATTAAGAAGCGTCAAATCATGAAAGTGTCAAGTACAACAGACAAAGTAGAACTGGCAGAGTTTTCGAAGTTGATTAATAGACGTAAAGTATGCGATGTAAGAAGATATAGCACGGAGAGAATTAAACACGCTCTGAAAAACGGAGTAAGCGTCAAAGCAGTGAAGAGGAAACTTGGAATAGGCGAAAATCGGACGTATGCACTAAGGGACAAAGAAGGCAAAATAACTACCAATATGGATAGGATAGTTAAAATAGCGGAGGAGTTTTACAGAGATCTGTACAGTAGCCGGACAACCACGACTTTAATACTATAAGAACTAGCAGTAACCCAGATGACACCCCACCAGTAATGATAGAAGAAGTCAGAAAAGCTTTGGAGAGCATGCAAAGAGGCAAAGCTGCTGGTGAGGATCAGGTAACATCAGATCTGCTGAAAGATGGAGGCAGATTGTGTTAGAAAAACTAGCCACCCTGTTTGAGGTGTCTCCTGACGGGAAGAGTACCAGAGTCTTGGAAGAACGCTAACATCATCTTAATACATAAGAAAGGAGATGACAAAGACTTGAAGAATTACAGGCCGATTAGGTTGCTCTCTGTAGTATACAAGCTATTTACAAAGGTAATGCTAACAGAGTAAAGAAAACATTAGAATTCAATCAACCAAAGGAACAAGCAGGATTTTGAACAGGCTACTCAACAATTGACCACATTCATACTATCAATCAGGTAATAGACAAAGCTCAGAATATAACCAACCACTATACATAGCCTTCATAGATTACGAGAGGGCGTTTGATTCAGTAGAAATATCAGCCGTTATGCAGACACTGCGGAATCAGGGCGTCGATGAAGTACTATAATAAACATCCTGCAAGAAATCTACAGGGGATCAACTGCTACCATAGTGCTTCATAAAGAAAGCAACAGAATTCCAATCAAGAAGGTGTAAGGCAGGGGGACACAATCTCCCAAATGCTATTTACTGGGTGCTTACAGGAGGTTTTCAGGAGCCTAGAATGGGAACAGTTAGGGATAAGAGTTAATGGAGAGTACCTTAGTAACCTGCGCTTCGCCGATGACATTGTATTGTTGAGTAACTCGGGGGACGAATCGCAACTCATGATTATGGAGTTAGACAAGGAGAGCAGAAAGGTGGGTCTTAAAATGAATCTGCAGAAAACGAAAGTAATGTACAACAACGTCGGAAAAGAGCAGCGCTTTGAGATAGGTAATAGTGCACTTCAAGTTGTAAAAGACTATGTCTACTTAGGGCAGGTAATAACCGCGGAGCCGAACCACGAGATTGAGGTAACTAGAGGAATAAGAATGGGGTGGAGCACATTTGGCAAGCACTCTCAAATCATGACAGGTAGATTGCCACTATTCCTCAAGAGGAAGGTGTATAACAGCTGTATCTTGCCGGTACTTAGCTACGAAGCAGAAACCTGGAGTCTTACAAAGAGGGTTCAGCTTAAATTGAGGACAACGCAGCGAGCAATGGAAAGAAAAATGGTAGGTGTAACCTTAAGAGACAAGAAGAGAGCAGAGTGGATTAGGGAACAAACGGGGGTTAAGGATATCATAGCTGAAATCAAGAAGAAGAAATGGACATGGGCCGGGCATGTAGCGCGTAGACAGGATAACCGCGGATCGTTAAGGGTAACTAACAGGATTCCCAGAGAAGGCAAGCGGGTTAGGGGGAGACAGAAGGTTAGGTGGGCAGATGAGATTAAGAAGTTTGCGGGTATAAATTGGCAGCAGCAAGCACAGGACCGGGTTAACTGGTGGAACATAGGAGAGGCCTTTGTCTTGTAGTGGATGATGATGAGTCACGATAACAACACTTCAAAGTTTTGTATGTCTGCCTTTATACTAGAAGAGGCACACACAAGTAACTCGAAGGAATGTAGCGTTCATTGCACTGCGCTGACAGTGCAACGAGATGCTCAAAAAGGTGTTTCCAACACTTTGCTACGACGTCACGGTGGTGGCACTTGCCCGTCGCTTTGCGTTCTACATCTTATCACCCCCGAGACTGGCACGCATCTTTTCTGCGGGCTGCACGCTTTCATTTTCGAAGATGACTGCCAGATGGCGCTTCTGTCTAACGTGCCTCGATGCGCTTGTTCGCCTCCGCTACACGCTCGAGGCACTCTAACGCGGTGCCTGCAGAATACCATTCACCGGTTTTCTTGCGCAGAACATCAAATAAACGTTTTGTTCACTCTCTCCAGACCCAAGACTATCGTCTTTCGACTACATTGGCGGTGTAACATGCAGATTTGGAACCAATTTTTTTCTTCTCCTCGCCTTGTAGGGTTCACGCATTCCTGGAGCAGTGGGGTCTGGTGAACTACCAAGTTGATGCAGACAGTCGTCCGAGCCCATGGGTCCTCCATCAACATCGCACTTCCACGTGCTGGCCGACACCCCTCGGGACTGCAGCCGCTCAACCCTCCCAGGACTCAACAGGTGAGGAGGCCCTGGTTTTAATTACAGTTCTATATTCCACCAACACAGGATTGATTGGGGGGGTAAAAACTAAAGTGACTACTGTATTTCCTCGTGCGCATAGGTGAAAATTTGAAGATAAGGTTGGGTGTAAGTGATTAAAATATTGGTGTGCAAGGCTTCGTGGTACTTCCTCACAGTAATGCAGGGAAGGTGGCTTCACAGCAATACGAGTGTAATTTGTCTTGGGGGTGTGTCTTTAGTGTCTTTGGTGGGGGGTGTAGTTGGGAATGTGTGTCCTCTACAGGGGCAGGCTATATGCGAGAAAATGAAGTGTTTGTGGCAACATTTGCATTAGTTATGTTAGCTGTTCTTGCATAAATATTTAAGAGATAAATCAGTATATCTAATTAAAGGCTTATAGAATAAAGTTACTGTATTCTACTGGTCAAATCTATCGGCTTTTGTTTTTTCATCTATGACGTTAAACTCGATATTGAAGTGATTGAGGGAATTCTGCCTCTAACTCGATAATGATTTTGTCAATTTTACCACTCAGTGCAACACAGTTGCGTAGTGGGTATTTCTTTGGGAACGCCATAAAGGGGTTTTCATTGTTCTGATTGATGTAGTGTTTGAGAGCTCTTCGTGGTGAGCCAGCACTTACCGTATAAGTGGAATATAGGTCGAGGCGGAGTATAGGTCGACCCCTTACCTTGACCAGCAAAAAAACAAAAAAAGAAGAAAAACGTGGAATAGTTCATGGATTCAGTCCTCCGAGCTGTCGGAGCTCTCCTTCGATGGCGACTGCTTATCGCTAGCCGCCTCCCATAGCATGTCGTCCTCAGTGCCGTCGAGAGCGTTGCTGATGCATCACTTTATGAATGCGCGCACCACCATCTCTTCAGGCAGAGGCCTCCATGCCTCGGAGACCCAACCAGAAACTGTCGCGAGAGGTGGCCTGTGCAGCCGGCCTGTCGGAGTCTGCGGGTTGTCGCCAGCCATCCATTCGGTGTAAAGTGCATGCACACGGTCCTTGAAAGGTTTATTAAGAACGACGTCCAGCGGTTGCAGTGTTGACGTCATCCCTCCGGAATGACGACAAGATCTGTCTTTCCGTCGCGAAGGCTCTCCTTCACCGATGCGGTCAAGTGCCCGCGAAACGCATCCAACACAAGCATGTTCCGGTGCTGCAGGGGCGCTCCAGGCCGCCGGTTCCACACTGTGCTGATCCACTCGCACATTAGGGCCTCGTCCATATACCCCTTCTTGTTAACGCGGACGACGGCATCCCGCGGGAAGGCCTCCTTCAGCATCATCTTTCGCTCGAGGATGATGAGGAGGGGGCAACTTTCTGCCGTCGGCCGTGCAGAAAAGCATAGCGGTGAAGCGCGAATGCTCGCTTTCGGTCAACAAAAGCTTCACCTCATTTGCCCCGCGTTCGCAAACAGTCGTGGACGACGGCATGTCGAACCACACCGGCGCTTCGTCGGCGTTGTCGATCTGACCTAGCATGTAGCCATGCTGCCGCCGGAGGCTGTTCACGTAGAGTTGAAACTCTATCAATTTGTCCTCGAACATCTCCGGCAGCTTCTGGCATATCGGCGTGCGCCGTCGAAGGGCAAATCCCTTGCGTCGCATGAAGCGACGGACCCAATAAATGGATCCCTTGAAGTCTTTCTTTGATAGACCGGCTTCACGGGCGAGCCCGACGGCTTTTGATCGGTTGAGCTCTGCATTCATTGGCAGGGATCTGGCACGGTACTCCGGATGAAATCCGCCACTTTGTCTTCGAGTTCCGGGTGCACAGCTCGGCGACCGCGAAACGACGTTCCTCGCGTTACACATCGACAGTTTGGATTTTTGGTTGCGCCAGTACCTGGCATAATATTTTGCTTGATATGGGGAGGGTGTTTTTAGGCGGAAATGTCGAGGCCCGTGTGCTCAGATTTGGGTGCACGTTAAAGAACCCCAGGTGGTCAAAATTTCCGGAGCCCTCCACTACGGCGTCTCTCATAATCATATGGTGGTTTTGGGACGTTAAACCCCACAAATCAATCAATGGGGAGGGTGTTCTTTAGTATCTTGGAATTAATGTTGTCAATACCGGCTGATGTGGATAATTTTAGGTTGTTAATGAGTGATCCAATGCCTCCAACAGTGACAGTAATGGGTTCCATATAGGCGGCGTCAAGTTCAGGAAAAGTAGGCACATTGGAAGAATCTTCCTGAGTGAAAACAGATGAGAAGAACCTGTTGAAAACAGAGGGGCAATCGGCGATAGGAATAGGTATTTTGTCAGTTCCATGTAAAGTAATAGTGTTAGTATCTCTGACCGGAGATATAGTTTGCCAAAATTTTTTGGGATTAGACTGAAGCAGGGAAGGTAGGTCTTGCGAGTAATATTTATCGTTAGCTGAGGTTATTGCTGAGCAGTAGGTTTTCAAACAGTGTTTGTATGCCTGCCATGCCCCGTCAGTGCGCAAGCGTTTAGCCCTGTTGTACAACCGTTTCTTGTTTCGCAGTTTGCTAAGGGACTTGCTGAACCAGGGGCTTAATTTATCGTTGGTTATGGACACTAAGGGAACATTCTGATCGACTAGCGCTGTTAATTTATCTCTGTAGAGTACCCAGTTTTCATTTACGGATCGACAAATGAAAGTAGGTAGTAACTCTTTAAAAAAAATTGTTCCAGTTCTGTGTTAATGGCAGCGTAATTTCCTCTATTGTAATCGCGAATTCATTTTGTGTTTTTGCCAGATACGGGCTTCGGGATGCTTAAATTAAGTTGGAGGAGGTTATGGTCACTAAAACCGCTCACATTTGAAGTTGAAAGTATTGTGTCAGGAGCGTTGGTGAATACCAAGTCCAGGATATTGGAAGCATGGGTGGGTTCTTTGACAACTTGGAACAGGTTGAAATCCAACGTTAGATTTATTAGTTCTAGAGACGCTTGACATGAGGATGACATGTGTTCCCAGTCGATAAGAGGAAAGTTAAAGTCGCCAAGAAGATACACATGGTTAGACTGGCATGACCGAATGGCATGAGAGATGGTATCACGCAAGTCCCCCAAAAAGGAATGATCAGAATCTGGTGCACGGTAACAAGCCCCAATTAATACCACACTAGATGACATAGACAAGGCTGCCCATACAATTTCGACGGAAGATTTCGAATCAATCCAATGCGAATGAAGCGTTTTCTTAATAGCAAGGAGTACGCCGCCACCATGCCTATTTACGCGGTCGTTCCTATAAGTTTTGTAAAGGTCGTTCTGAGGTAGTACTTCGTTATCTCTTATATCTGGATTCAACCATGTCTCCGTTAGTACTACTATATCTTAATCGCTATCATCAAGAAAAGAACAAAACGTGTCACGTTTGTGAAACAAGCTTCGGATGTTCGTGCACGCGACTGAGAGTGGAAAGGCTGCTTGGGGCACGAGATGCGGCGCGTGCGAGTTTAAGCTTACATCTAGCTATCTGGTAGATTGAGCAACTGTGTCATTAACGGCAGCATACACATATACCTTCTTATCCAAGTGAAGCTTGTCAAGGACCAACTTGTACGGCTTGTCGAATGATCTGGCAAAAGCGACCAACTTTCTTCTGGCCACACGTGTTGATGGCGCAAAGTCTTCCCCAATCGAAAAAGTTGTTCCCTTAAGCTTACGAGCTGCAGACAAGATGCTCTGTTTGTCCCTGAATGAAGATGATTTTGCTATAATGAGCTGTTTTTTTTTTTCAATGGAAAATTTGCCCAGGCGGTGTACACGTTCATACTGCACACTTGTAGTGGCAAGTTCGAGTTTTTCTGCGCAGAATTTGATGACCTTTTCTTCAGACGCTGCCCAATTTTCTTTTAGATGCGGAGCATCTTATACTCGCGCCTTGTAGTGCGCCGTCCGCGCCGTCCGCACCGCTTCTCGAACATTCGACAGCTGACGCGCGCGCATGCGCCGTCGCGCCGTCGCCCACTCTTCCACCATCTGTGCATCCCTTCCTCCTCTACACACCGCGCGCGCTTCACTCCTCCACCATCTGTGCACCCTTCCTCCTCTACACACCGCGTTCGACATCTACAATTCTCCTGATTCTCCAGTGGACGCGCATGTGGCGTCGCGCTTCGAGAACATTCAACAGCTGACAGTGCATGCGCCGTTGTGCTGTGTATATACTCAAGGTCGGCGCTCGCTCGCTCAGTTGCCGCTCGTCGGTTGGTTTGTACGGCGCGTCGACGTCCATAAGAGAAACCATAGCTAAATAAGCAGTTGATATAATCAGAGCACGATTGACAGCTAAGAGGAAGTATGTTTATATTGATGTCACCACAAATGATGATGTTGTTATTTTCATTGGTTAAGAGATTAAGTATTTCTTCTAGCTGTGAACAGAAGTCCGAATAAGATGATGACGGGGAACGATAAATGGATGCCAGGATTGTAGGCCTGTTATTGAGTGGCAAGACATTCCGGTCGAACTCTAACCATACAGACTCGCACAATAAATTTCGGAATGAAAGATCGAGACGACGGGTGTACGCAATCGACGAATTCACAAAAATAGCAGATCCGCCACTTCTCTGATTTCCACGGTAACTATGTTCACTGATGTACCCTGGCAGATCTAATAGATTGCCATCTACCTGTGTCAGCCACGTTTCCGACAAACAGATGATTGAAAAGTTATGGTCAAGTATAGAAAGAAAGTTGATCAGATCATCGTGATGCTTACGAAGACTGCGAATATTGCAATGAAGGAATGAAAATTGAGGCGGTTTATCATGGAGCAATGCTTTCGTTTGGTCACACGAGAACATGCCTCTGTTCTTGGTAGAAACACGAAAGAAAAAAAAAAGGATGTGCAGGCGCACTGATTATGTAAATGTGGCCAGGTCGTTTGCGTTAGAAATACGATAAACACGACTATTTTCAGTCTTTCTGGCCTTAATCACACAATTTTCGGTCCAGAGGAATCGCCACCCTTTAGCCTTCTTCAATTCGAGAGCTTGCGCGAAAAGACGCTTGTTTTCTGGCGTGAGATGATCATTCACAAAAAAAAGGTGAGTCACTGCTTCGCGAAAGACCAATTGCAGAAGTGGCGAGTTTAGCTTTCCTAGCTTTACTAATGAATTCCGTTCGCTTCAATCTCGAGCAGAAACGCGTTCTTGTCTTTTTTCGCGGGGACACGATGAGCGATGTCAATGTCAGAAGGTACAACAGGACAACCAATTTTTTTACCAATAGTTTGTATTACAGCCAGGCAATTTTCACCTTCCGTGACGGGAACACCTTTGATTTCTACGTTATTGAGGCGTGAATACTGCTCGAGTGACGTAAGACGTTGAGACAGCTTCGCGTTTTCTTCTTTCAGAAACTTATTTTCCTTCAAGATGGTTTCATTCTGAACTTTCACGGATTCATACAGTCCATTAAACATGCTCAGACTTTCTTGCATTGATGCCAATTCAGCACGTAGTGTTGCTATATCTTTCACTAGCTCAGCACACGACGGCATCTTGAAAAAAAGCACGAGGCACTGATGGCAACAGGGCAGCGGCTAAGAAGGATTAGTAGATGCAAAAGTTTATGTGACAAACCTGTACGAAGTGCAAGGACGAAATTAGTTGCTTGTCCGCTGCCGCAACCCTTGCTGCCAAATGACGGGCCGGCGCACAGGACAACCGCTTTTGTAGGCAGTCCGGCTGATGAAGTCACTCCGATAGGCGTCGCTTCACTTCACCAGAGTTTTGATAGCAGCAGGCGCGAGTTGGGACGTGAACAGGATAGCTGACGTCACTTCAGTCGATGCCACTTGAAGCGAACAGTCCGTCGATGGCCGTAGGCGTGAATTGCAACCTGTACGAAGTGCAAGGACGAAATTAGTTGCTTGTCCGCTGCCGCAACCCTTGCTGCCAAATGACCAGATGGTAGCATGCCAGATGTTAGAGATTGGTAAAAAATTTGGCATAATATTTTGCTTGATATGGGGAGGGTGTTTTTAGGCGGAAATGTCGAGGCCCGTGTGCTCAGATTTGGGTGCACGTTAAAGAACCCCAGGTGGTCAAAATTTCCGGAGCCCTCCACTACGGCGTCTCTCATAATCATATGGTGGTTTTGGGACGTTAAACCCCACAAATCAATCAATGGGGAGGGTGTTCTTTAGTATCTTGGAATTAATGTTGTCAATACCGGCTGATGTGGATAATTTTAGGTTGTTAATGAGTGATCCAATGCCTCCAACAGTGACAGTAATGGGTTCCATATAGGCGGCGTCAAGTTCAGGAAAAGTAGGCACATTGGAAGAATCTTCCTGAGTGAAAACAGATGAGAAGAACCTGTTGAAAACAGAGGGGCAATCGGCGATAGGAATAGGTATTTTGTCAGTTCCATGTAAAGTAATAGTGTTAGTATCTCTGACCGGAGATATAGTTTGCCAAAATTTTTTGGGATTAGACTGAAGCAGGGAAGGTAGGTCTTGCGAGTAATATTTATCGTTAGCTGAGGTTATTGCTGAGCAGTAGGTTTTCAAACAGTGTTTGTATGCCTGCCATGCCCCGTCAGTGCGCAAGCGTTTAGCCCTGTTGTACAACCGTTTCTTGTTTCGCAGTTTGCTAAGGGACTTGCTGAACCAGGGGCTTAATTTATCGTTGGTTATGGACACTAAGGGAACATTCTGATCGACTAGCGCTGTTAATTTATCTCTGTAGAGTACCCAGTTTTCATTTACGGATCGACAAATGAAAGTAGGTAGTAACTCTTTAAAAAAAATTGTTCCAGTTCTGTGTTAATGGCAGCGTAATTTCCTCTATTGTAATCGCGAATTCATTTTGTGTTTTTGCCAGATACGGGCTTCGGGATGCTTAAATTAAGTTGGAGGAGGTTATGGTCACTAAAACCGCTCACATTTGAAGTTGAAAGTATTGTGTCAGGAGCGTTGGTGAATACCAAGTCCAGGATATTGGAAGCATGGGTGGGTTCTTTGACAACTTGGAACAGGTTGAAATCCAACGTTAGATTTATTAGTTCTAGAGACGCTTGACATGAGGATGACATGTGTTCCCAGTCGATAAGAGGAAAGTTAAAGTCGCCAAGAAGATACACATGGTTAGACTGGCATGACCGAATGGCATGAGAGATGGTATCACGCAAGTCCCCCAAAAAGGAATGATCAGAATCTGGTGCACGGTAACAAGCCCCAATTAATACCACACTAGATGACATAGACAAGGCTGCCCATACAATTTCGACGGAAGATTTCGAATCAATCCAATGCGAATGAAGCGTTTTCTTAATAGCAAGGAGTACGCCGCCACCATGCCTATTTACGCGGTCGTTCCTATAAGTTTTGTAAAGGTCGTTCTGAGGTAGTACTTCGTTATCTCTTATATCTGGATTCAACCATGTCTCCGTTAGTACTACTATATCTTAATCGCTATCATCAAGAAAAGAACAAAACGTGTCACGTTTGTGAAACAAGCTTCGGATGTTCGTGCACGCGACTGAGAGTGGAAAGGCTGCTTGGGGCACGAGATGCGGCGCGTGCGAGTTTAAGCTTACATCTAGCTATCTGGTAGATTGAGCAACTGTGTCATTAACGGCAGCATACACATATACCTTCTTATCCAAGTGAAGCTTGTCAAGGACCAACTTGTACGGCTTGTCGAATGATCTGGCAAAAGCGACCAACTTTCTTCTGGCCACACGTGTTGATGGCGCAAAGTCTTCCCCAATCGAAAAAGTTGTTCCCTTAAGCTTACGAGCTGCAGACAAGATGCTCTGTTTGTCCCTGAATGAAGATGATTTTGCTATAATGAGCTGTTTTTTTTTTTCAATGGAAAATTTGCCCAGGCGGTGTACACGTTCATACTGCACACTTGTAGTGGCAAGTTCGAGTTTTTCTGCGCAGAATTTGATGACCTTTTCTTCAGACGCTGCCCAATTTTCTTTTAGATGCGGAGCATCTTATACTCGCGCCTTGTAGTGCGCCGTCCGCGCCGTCCGCACCGCTTCTCGAACATTCGACAGCTGACGCGCGCGCATGCGCCGTCGCGCCGTCGCCCACTCTTCCACCATCTGTGCATCCCTTCCTCCTCTACACACCGCGCGCGCTTCACTCCTCCACCATCTGTGCACCCTTCCTCCTCTACACACCGCGTTCGACATCTACAATTCTCCTGATTCTCCAGTGGACGCGCATGTGGCGTCGCGCTTCGAGAACATTCAACAGCTGACAGTGCATGCGCCGTTGTGCTGTGTATATACTCAAGGTCGGCGCTCGCTCGCTCAGTTGCCGCTCGTCGGTTGGTTTGTACGGCGCGTCGACGTCCAAGGTCGCGGTGAAAGGAATTCCAACGAATCCACAAACACAATGATCGACGTCCCTTCGACCAGCGCCGCCCTTTCGCATACGTGTGTACGTGTTCACTCATTTAACACCCCCTCCTACAACCACGTTAACCAATTTAGCCATCGACCCAAGTAAGTCGCAATTTAACACCCCATTTCACAACCACGTTAACCAATTTAGCCATCGACCCAAGTAAGTCGCACTTTAACACCCCGTTAACCAATTATATGGTCCGCATCCTCCTCAGTGTTCCCCCGAGGGAAGCTGCGGGCAATTTTTTTCGTCGTCCTCTAAACCGAGAAATATCACGTTGGAACGTCTTAATCTGTTTTCTGCATCGTCACATCTGGAAGTTATTTCTTGTAGCTGATTTGAGATATCATGCAAGGCATTTTGAGAAGGAACTACTTCAGGGGAAGCTGGATCGATTGCACCGGTTTCAAGAGCAGTTACTTTCGCTATAAGATTCTGGATTTTTCCATTAGTAGTTGCTTGTTCCGCCTTAATACCCTGAAGTTCAAGCAAAACAGACTTCAGTTCAGTACGCAGTTTCTCAATTGCCCCCAAGGCCGATTCGAAGGCAACACCCTCTGCCTTACTCATCGGGCCGGGGTTCGATTCAACATCGCCCGCCAGCAAGAGCAGCAAGTGAACAAGGGAAGAAGATATGCATAATGAACAATTCAAGATATGTTTTTTAACGCAAGACAACTCTAATGGGCACGACACCGCAATAAGGCAGTAATTGTTCGTTTTGTAACACACGGCATGGTTCAAGTAACTAACCTGGGAGAAGATCATTTGTGAGCAGCGCATGGCGGAAGCAGTGCCGGACCGATGGTGTTGGCGGCTGGCTCCAATTTGTGCTTTCCTCCGCTTGCGTAACCGGTAAACATGCCCAATCCGGGTTGCCAGGCGTTGGAAGCGGATGCATCCAGACCCGGTGGGGATCCGAGCAGGACCGGACTAAGCGGTGGTGGCTCGTCGAAGTGCAGCGGGAAAAAGCCAGGCAGCCAAGAGTGTACGGTCCATAACAGTGTGTCTTGTCCTAACAGTGTGTCTGTCCTAACAGTGTATCTTGTCGGGATTTAGCTATGGAGCAGAAACCTGCAGACTTACAAAGACGGTTCAGCTTAAATTGAGGACGACGCAGCGAGCAATAGAAAAAAAAATGGTAGGTGTAACCTTAAGAAAAAGAAGAGAGCAGAGTGGATTAGGGAACAAAGGGGGGTTGCATAGAATAGTTAGAATTAAGAAGAAGAAATGGACATGGGCCGGGCATGTGGCACATAGACAGGATAACCGCAGGCCATTAGGGTAACTAACAGGATTCGCAGAGAAGGCAAGATAGTTAAGGGCAGACAGGTTAGGTGGGCAGATGAGGTTAACAAGTTTGCGCGTAAATATTGGCAGCAGCAAGCACAAGACCGAGTTAACTTGCATGGGAGAGGCCTTTGTCCTGCAGTGGATGCAGTCAGGCTGATGATGATAATGATGGCTTTCACGAGCTCATTGAATCGGGAAGACCTCGCTTGTTCACTCGATACAAGACCAGAAAATCAAGATGTGTGACACGTACACCATCCATTGCGTACACTGGCTGCCCACTACGACCTACTAAGACCCATTGTCTCGCTATCCCTACAAACACTACAAATTGCGTGGCCAAGAACAAGTGAAAACCTCGAGCCACAATTTTAAGAGTGGATGAGCGAGGCGCAGCAGCTCCCATGGAAAACGAGTCGTACAGAGCTAGGCAAGTTTACCAGAGATATAATAATATTATATTGCTGCGGCCCAAGATGGATGGATGGATTGATGTGGCTGTACCCTTCAGATCGGGTAGCTAGATTTATCACAACTAGATTTATCTTTTTTCCCTTCAAATAGTGAAGTTGAGGACTGCTACTTTGTAGTGAAGGATTTATTTTCACTCATGCCTTGACTTTGCCACCAACCAGATAACCTCCTTTAGTTTATTCTACTCGCTTAAAGTCTATTTTGCCCTCCCTGTCGCTAAACCCCAGTGCTTTAAAGAACTCTGCGCCATCATCCTGAACTATAGGGTGAAGCAGTTAACTGAACATTATCAAGTGTTCGGTAGTTTCCTCCTCCTCTCCACATGCACTGCATATCGTGTCTACCCCTTCATATTTGGCCCAATATATCTTAGTTCACAATACTCCCATCCTGGCCTCAAACAGTGGAAAACTACCCCGAGTATTCTCACAGATCCTCTCCTTGGCAATTTTCTATGGGATCATGAGGACTAGGACCCTATGGCTACCTACGGGATCGTCGACATATCCGCGATAAACAAGCTTCTTGAAAGAACAACTCAATGCCGGACACGCAGTGGGACCATTTCTTTTGAAAAAGGTGAGCGTGAATATGGACTTGCAATGAAGCTGATTTCAGAGTGCCACAACTGTGGAGTGTGTGGAGCTCTGGGAGTGTACCCAGTCAAGCTAAATGCGCTGCATTCGAAGTCAATATCCAAAGTCAATATCATGAAAGAAGCCTCAACACGTATCTTCAAAGAACTTCAGCTAGAGCAAAACTCCATGAGCGAGCGATAAGCAGAAGAGAAGGATTCTCGTCTTATCATGAGTGCCGAGCGAAAGCGTTCAGTATCTTCCAGGTTCCTGCATCGAGCAAAGCGGCGGCAACGACAAAAGTGTGACAAAGACTACTGCCCTGTTGCTTTCTGAGGCATTTGTATGCAAAGAGAAGCATCTTTGTTTGTGTAGAATTCCTTGAATATACAGAGCTTTGTTTTTTGCCATTTTCTCAGCTTCAGTTTTTTGGCCACCTTTCATTCTTCTGACAAGTGCTTCTCAGCTTTGGTACACTGGAATTTGATAGTTTTTGTCTTTTAATAATAATAAATTTTTAGAAAAAATAAAATACAAAATTTATCGTTTCTTGATAATGGAAGGATGAACTTCTAAACTTTAACTTTTGTTGTAGGAAAGCTAGAGCCATAAAACTTGCTTCTGCACTCTTTGCTAATTGTAGAATGCAACGACATTTATTTAAGCAAGATCTGTTCAGCCAATTTATTGAAAAGGTGACCAAAGATCTTTTAAGTAATGACTAATTAAAAACAAAATGGTAAGATGTACATAACAACTGAGTTCATATTGATGTCTGCACATGTAAATACACCATCTCACAAGTTTTCATCACCCTAGCTTAAATAATAAGATGCCTGATGGCTAAGTGCCTCTTTCCCCTTAAACCAGCTTATAACGAACCTCCATACAACGAATTCCTCGATATAACGAAGTTTTTTATTCCCCGCCGTCGCTCCATAGAAGCACATGTATTTGCGACCTATGTAATTAAGTAACAGTGGCAGACAACCTTGATATAACGAATTTTCCCCACAGACAATCGAGGAATTCGCTTTGCATTTTGGCATTTTGGTATGAGCATACATCGTCGCGGCTGCCCCGCCGCCGCCGAAGCGAAGCAGTGGCGGCAATCAGGCGGGCCTGCACCTGCGAGCCGGCTTTGCCGCCGTTCTCGCTGCCGCACTCGCATGCGGGGTGTGCCCCTCCTCACACACACTCCAAACCAACATGATAAAAGTAGCGTCACATATATGGCACCCCCTGCATATGTAGGGCGCTTTTCCGATTAGTTTTCTGCAGTATCTGTGTCCGTGCCGTTCACTCTTCGTTTTCGATGCCGTGCGTGCATGTATAGTTTCACTGCGTGCGCATAATAAGGCCCCAGACGACGTTCAGCTTTCCTTTTTTTTTTTTATTGTTGCGATATCAATTATGTAGTGGACAGTCTCGACTGGTTTTTTGCCTCCGTCGCCGTCATTCACGTATCTGTATATGAAAACTCAAGAAAGAGGGGGGAAAGAGGGGGGCAAACTCAAGAAAGCTGGGCGCCCGCACTCGGCGCCCAGCTTGTCACGATGCGCCGACGTGCGCTTATCTCCCACGTGTACTTTGCCCCTCGAATGGGCGGGGACAGATGCTTGTGCGCGCGCGCTTTTCCTTTGGTGGGGAGAATCGCGTGCCTTCAACTTTGACGGGGAACGATTCAGTTTAGTTGCCGGGCGCACGAAAATCACTTTTCTCGCTGGACAGGCGCCGTTTGCGAAAAGAGTGCGCTTTTCAAACACACCGAAGTAACAACTGGAGCGCTTGTTAGTTAGCACTCATATCTGTCCCTATGATTACGTTTCGTGCCTTGTTTTTTGTTTAAACAGCACGTGTTTTTGTTTAAACACCGTAGCGAACATTATTGGCGGATGAACAAACGGATGTAATTTCTGCAGAAAATCCTCGATTATTCTTCGGTTGCTGCGGTTTGGTGAACAGTATTTTTCCATTAGATTCGCTGATATCTACTATACCTTCGTAAGACCTTGTTTTGTCACACAGCCAGCTTGGGCCATGTCACCGCTTGGATGATTTGGTAAGATCCGAAAGTGATATTCCTCGAGTGATGACATTGGCGGGATTTCTTTGCTGCTACAGTGAAACCATTGGGAAGGCCTGGTATGCTGCTGGATTTCGGTGACACGGTGTGCTACAAATGGTTCCAACTTGGTCACTGAACTTTTTATCCAGTTTAGTGCCACAAGCGAGTCCGTCCAAAAGGCAACAGTGGCCTGTTAAAAAAAAGGGACCTTTTGCACGTAGCGTATAAGCCGCACCGCGATAGTGCATGCCAGGAGCTCCAGGTGTCGAAGTGATACCAATTTCAAAGGAGCAAGTCGGCCCTTACTGATCAAAAGTTGCGTGAAGCACGTTTCGGGTGGTGAGTTGAATCGTACGTAAATGCAAGCGCCGTATGCTCTATGACTGGCATCCGCGAAGACCTGCAGCTCAAATAAAAGGTTTATTTTTGTCTCGTAAGAATACATATCGTGGAATAGTGGCGGACGAGTGGACAGCTCAGAAGACCAACTATTCCATTCTGCCTGTTCACCTTCAGGCATACTGGCATCCCATGCAAGATTTTTCTTCCATAGATTCTGGAATACCATTTTAGCCTTTAAGGTGAATAGAGTGAGGTAACCCAGTGGGTCGTATACTGGCCAAGGTTTTCAGTGCTGTACGTTTGGTAGCCGGCTTTCCGGCAGCAAACATAGCTGCGTGCTCAGTGCCCAGGATAAGGTGATCGCCTGAATGTTCCCAGGGAACACCTAAAACCTTCATTAGATTGTCTCCAGCTTCATTTTCGATGGCGCAGCTGTCACGCAAGAATCTTTCTTTCAACTCGTCGCAATTTCAGGACCACTTGCGAATTTCCATGCTTGCCTCGTAAAATATTTGTTTCGTTTCTTCATATATCTTCATTGCCGCCTGCGTGCTGGGTAGCCCGATGACAAGATCATCTACGTAGAACGCATGCTCCAATGAGGCTAATGTTTTAGGATAGTTCTGCTGACAAGATAACAGGTGATGACGAATTGTAGCCGCCAAAAGAAATGGGCTTGATGCAGCTTCAAGCGGTACTCTGGTCATCCTTCAAGTTGTAATCGGTGGCATGGGCTCTTCCTTAATTGGCCGTCGTTCCAGCCACAAAAACCTCAGAAGGTCGCGATCTTCGGACCGAATCAACAGCTGCAAGAACGACAGGGTGGCAGCGAAAGTTCAGCAGTAGCTGGACAATGTCTACGCCGAGTTTGATGCCCTTCAATAGGACATCGTTGAGGCAGGGACAACCAGCTTCATGTGATGACGCATCAAACACCACTCAAAGCTCCGTTGTGACGGCGTCCCGACGAACTACTGCGTGATGAGGCTAAATTATCTCGACTGGCTGCTCTTCTTGCACCTTCTCAGGTGTCCATCATCGAAATATGCGATAATAGCCAGGTTGTATTTCTCTAGTAATGTTGGCTGCTCTCGGAAACGGTTGATTGGACCTTGTAGTCACTGTTCTGCCAGTCGGCGATTACTGTTTCCGGCTGGTAGTCCTGGCTGTTCCACCATGAGCGGCACTTGATAACGTCTACCTTGCTTCGTTATGTAGCGCTCAAATGCGGAGAGGTGCGCGTCGATCTCCAACGGTTTTCAATAGCTTCCACCGATTCCGATTGGCATCAAGACGCCACATCAATGATACGTCTGTCTGGTGGAGAAGAATTGCGGCTCAATATGAACAGTGCGCTAGACGGGTACTGGATGTCCGACTATAAGGGTCCTTGTACCATCCATCCAAACGTTGTTTCAATCGCTGTTAGGGTCTCGTTGATGCGGTCAATCTTGCCGGTGGTCACCTTCCAATAGGCGTCAGATCCTATCAGCACGGTGATGTCGCCTTCTTGCCACGTATTCAATTGACATGCGTCAGCCACATGGTTCTCTTATTTGAGGAGCGTCTGCAAGATATGGTGCTCTAGCGGTGGACTCGTTACGGAGCAGATCTCTGGAATCGTCAAGCTTCTAACTCCACTTCAGCATCGCTAAATCGACTGCGCAGCCGCACGGAGACACGGTCGGCGCAGAGTCGCTTCTGAGCCTTGGAGTTTCCAAACGTCATTATTGAAAGTTCTTCCCTTCCAATGACAGAACACTGAAGGATTCTGGCCGCGTCTGCGCTAATATAGCTGCGCTGGCTACCGCTGTTCAACAGAACCCGAAGAAGAAGGCGCCGATTTCCGGACCTTGCTCATATGCGCCCCGTCTGCAATAGTTCAGTCGTGCATCCGACGTGCGTGCTTTGGGCAGTTGTAATGGTTCGAAGTTTTGGCGAAGGGGGTCTTTTCAATGCAATGGAATCTGCAGCAGGCACTGGGTCCTGGACGACGGATCTGGACAGGTCAGGTCGCACAGAATGGTCAGGTGGCGGTGACGGCAGAAGCCACATGTGAGACTGATGGCCTTTTTGCATGCCCTTGCGATGTGGTGCGAGTACCGCAGCGAAAACAGCAGTTGTTATTCCGTAGCATTACTCGCCTTTCGCCCTCTGACAGATTCGCAGTGCAGGACATAATGCTGTGCTCTTGGCTGTTGCAAAGTGGGCAGACTTGATTGATCGATGCAGTGGAACCAGTAAGAGCTGCAGCCGATGGAATGAATTCCATGCTGTCGGGGCTTTCTGTCGCCATGCTGTCTCCACCTTTGTAGGAGTAGCGACGTGGTTGCAGGCGACCTTCCTCTCGCACTTCTACTTGGATGCGAAGAAATGTCAACAAGTCCTTCGCTCGGCGCAGTCTGTGTTCGGAAGTCTCCGTCCCACTATTGACGAGGTCATCCTCTTTCATCCTTTGTCGGTGCATGATAGCCAGATCGTCTGGCAAGCAGCGCATCGTGACCCGATTCAGTACCACGATGTATTGTTCCGGGGACACGCCAAGGCCTTCTAAAGCGCTCACTCGGAACCTGTCCCTGTCTTTCCGTCTGCTTCAACGTTGTGCGCTTCCATTTCATAATTAGTCATGTATCACCAACTCGCCCAATCAACCATTTTGTCACTCGGAACAGCACGTTGTCGTGAAGGGTGCGAAGTTTAGCAACTTCTGATGAGCTCGCGGTCAGCGGAGTTAGGCCTAAAGACTGCTCCGATGACACGCCCTGCTTGTAGACCGCGCACCCGCTCGTAGTAATCTGATCGTGAATCCGCTTACAGCTTTGTTGCTTGCGAAGAAGCATGTCGCCTTGAGTGCACTAGTGCGTCGTTCTTGCCCGCAGTCTCGTCGTCAGCGGAGTTTAGGCCAAAAACGACCCCGATGACTCGCCACGCTCGTAGATCGCGCACCCGCTCGTAGTAATCTGATCGTGCATCTGCTTACAGCTCCTAATTAAAGTGTAATTATATCGTAAGTGATTGTCGAGTCGTGAACACGTCATGAAGTAGCGATTTTCGAGAGCCATGTCCTCGCGACGCACAAGCAGCAGACGACTATCTACCGGAGTGAGCATCGGCCCAATGGCTAGGAGAGTTGAGGCAACATGGCGGCCCCAGCCAATAGACCTCTCCCTGTTTGTAAAACAGTGTGACGTCACTGCAGGCACCCCGCCCACCATACCCTCTCTCAGAGCAAGTGCTGGTTGGCAAGAAAGCTTCGCCGGCGGCATGTTTTGCATAGCAGAGCTGCCTGTCTGCATTCCTTCGACAGGAATATCTACATTGCTATGTTCTAAAGTCAGAGCATTTGAAAGAAGGGGGTCGCGGAAGTGTGGAAATCTGCTCGTCGTAGTTCGATGGATGGAGAAACTTCATTTAGAGTACCGAGAGACGTGACTATGACTAGCACGAAGTGGCTTCACCCACGTAGGTGGCAGCCATAAAAAAGTGATCTTTTTCGAAAGCAAACGTTTTGAATGCACACGGTGGCTGGTACTTTGAGAAATATTTGCGTGGCATGGATATAAACTTATTCGATTTCGATTGTGGCATTTGCAATGCAGTTCTAAACGAGGTACAGCGTTGGCGGCACCATGGTTTTGAGCTGCTGTACGCGACGTCACGGATAGGATTCTCGCTCATTGCACAAAAGTATGATCGGTAATGAATAAAAAAAAGAAACACTTCTTGCCGTGTGTTAGGCTGAGGTTAACATATCCTTGTGAAAATTAAAGTGAAATTATGCCGCTGCATTTCTCAATAACTCAGTGAAAATTCATGTAATGTAAAACCCAACAACTTAATCATGTATAATATTATCTGGCACAGTTACCTTGCTGCATTTGGCACCTATAACGTGTTTTCGTACCTATATGCTCTTTTAAACCTGATACACAAACTTTTAATGCGCATTGTCTCTTCATAAAGATCGAGCCGTAAAAGTACAAAGTAGATAAAAACGAAAATCTCAGCTGTTCCCATAACACGTATCAGGTATCCGATAATACAAGTTATAGCAGTAGTGAAGCGTATGTATGCAGATTCGGCAACGCTACAACATGCTCATAGCTCATGCGTAGTCGTATATATCACCCGGAGATTGTGCACTTATTTTTTTGCACGCCGCGCATATGCTGAGATGTACCCACTCCCACATGCGTCACACATGTCAAATGTTCTTTACTTGACTGAAATGTCGGATCGTAAAGTTCCATCGACAACGGGTACTACAACCGGCCCAAAACGAATACCAGTGTTTTCGCAAACAAGACATCACGTTATTCACACTGCACAACCACGCACAATATTCCCAGTTTCACCGTCCGTAAGGATGAACCAATATTGTCAATGCCTTTCAACGTACACTACACGCCACAGTCAACACTACATTTTTGAAGACGATGCCGCTGTTCAGAAAAAGTTTGCAGAAAAAAGTTTCGCTACCTAGGAGGGTGAAATTAATTTTCCATAGCACTTCTGGGTGGTTTTCAGTGTAGGATTTTTAAAATCAGATAGACAAAGGGTTCCAGAAACTGAAAACTTGATTTAAGAAAAAAACGATTTTTTGCCATTTTTTGCGATACCAAAGCCGCGTCCCTCCTTAACCGGCACATTGCGTTTGCGTCCCCACAGCCTTCAGCAGCGCAGCAGATGCTGAACCTGGATAAGGCCAAGGAGGAGGGCGGCAAGGACGAAGGAGGGGGCATCCCTGCCCGTGGGGGCGCTGCAAATGCCACGACCATTGGGGGCGACGCCCTGGGCCTCAAGATGGACCAGTATGCTAAGAAGCAGGCGTACCTGCGCCACAAGGCGGCCGCCACGGTGTCGCGTGAGTGGACCGAGCAGGAGACCCTGCTGCTGCTGGAGGCCCTGGAGATGTACCGCGAGGACTGGAACAAGGTGTGCGAGCACGTCGGCAGCCGCACCCAGGACGAGTGCATCCTGCACTTCCTCCGGCTGCCCATCGAGGACCCCTACCTGGACGACCCGGCCGCCGGCGGAGGCGCCTGGGTGCGTATCCTTGCTTTGTCCTCGTTTCATGACCTATGATTGGTCTTTCTCTGCCGCTGCCTGATTGGTTGACACTAAACATACCTAAACGTGCAATTCAATGAGTGCATTTTTAACAACCAAGCAGTTTAAGGGGGCAGACTCATTTTAGACACTTCTTCTTTTTAATTTCTCCATTGATCATGATAGAACTGCACAGGCTTGTGCAGTTTTTTCTGCTGATTTCAAATATGCAATTACTTTTCTTGTAACTCATATCATTCCCAAGATAATGCAAGTTCAACCCCCATTGTTTAAATCCTCATTAGAAAAAAAGTGCCTAATTAAAAGCAACATTTAAGATATGGCAACATAGAATAATGATTGAAGTAATTTATTTTATTTGTCTTTTTTAGTTATTTTATGGCAGATTGAATT
>NW_023608501.1:0-46523 GCF_013339725.1 Rhipicephalus microplus | reverse complement strand
CAGTAAAAGCAAAGCAGCATTTTTTTAAACGATTGAATGAAAATATGAGTACAAATCCTAAACCTTTCTGGCAATATCTAAAGGGATGTGGGTCTGATCCGGTTGGAATAAATGAACTTATTTTCGATGGACGCACTCTTTCCAATGATACGGATAAAGCCACGTGCCTAAATAATTACTTCCAATCCGTTTTTCTTCCTAAATCTGCATTGAGCTCACCCTTGCCAAGTAGCAGTGTTCCTCTCATGGAACCTCTTGTAATTAGTGTCAGCGGTATTGAGGCCTTGCTCAGGAATCTCGACGACAGTAAAGCTATCGGCCCTGACGGTGTCTCTCCAAGAGTTTTAAAACAGTGCGTTAACCCTATTTCGCTCTACCTTTACCTGATCTTTGAAAAATCACTAAGCACTGGCCAGTTGCCACAAGACTGGAAAGTGGCAAATGTAGTCCCGATCCACAAAGGAGGTCCTAAAAAAGACGTCACGAATTATAGACCTATTTCGCTTACCTCGATATCATGTAAAATCATTGAACATGTAATATATAAGGCTCTAATGAAGCATTTATTAGATTACGATTTGTTAACAAAGACTCAACACGGTTTTCGTAAGGGCTTTTCCTGTACGACCCAGCTTCTCGAGTTCTACAACGATCTAGTATCCGAAATTGATCTAGGTGGGCAAACAGACTGCATCTTCTAAGATTTCAGTAAAGCTTTCGACACTGTTTCGCATCCTCTGCTCCTCGAAAAATTACGAATATTTAATATAGATGAGAGAATTTTTAATTGGATAGAGAATTACCTGTCACAACGCCGCCAATGTGTTGTCCTGAATGGTACTAAGTCGGAATTTCTAGAAGTCACTTCGGGCGTCCCCCAGGGATCTGTATTGGGGCCTCTGCTATTCATAATTTTTATAAATGACATTAACAAAGATATAAGCTCAAGTATACGGCTCTTTGCTGATGATTGCGTAGTCTACAGAAAAATTCAGAAAGAACATGATGTCCTTGAATTGCAGGCTGATCTTGCACGTATTCATCAATGGTGCCTTAAGTGGCAAATGAAGCTAAACACAAATAAGTGCGTTCATGTGTGTTTTACAAAGAAGAAAAAAATATTTGATGCAAATTTTTGTCTAGGAGGAAATAAATTAGATAAAAAATACTCGTACAAATATTTGGGTGTATTGCTGTCGCATGATTGTTCCTGGAATGCACATGTGGATTATGTGGTTTCCAAAGCCGCGATAGCGTTGAATTATATTCAAAGAAATTTGAGATGTGCAGATCCTAACCTTAGAAGCACGGCCTACCTCACTTGTATTCGTCCAATCTTGGAGTATGCCTGTACTCTTTGGGACCCAACACAAACAGGTTTGATAAATAAATTAGAAAAAATACAAAACAGAGCAGCCAGGTTTGTTTTGGGTCGGTACGGACAAAAGCAGAGTTGTACCGAAATGAAAAAGGAGTTAAACTGGGAGTTACTGTCGTCCCGTCGCAAAAAATTGCGTTTGAAGCTTTTATACCAGATATTTCATAAAAAAACGGGACTAGACAGCGACACTTACTTAAAAAGACCAGATTACATATCTCAACGTACAGACCACATACACAAAATAAAGCCGTGCCGGGCCAGGACGAACCTGTATTCAAACTCGTTTTTTGTTAAAACTATTAACGAATGGAATTGTTTGACATCTAAGCAAGTGTGCAGTGTTAATGAAGATGTATTTTTTTCAACTTTGTAACCCCCCTGCTGTAACGCCTCTGGCAAAGCGGGGATATGTATGAATAAAGAATAAAGAAAAAAAATTTCGAATCGTGTCTCGAACATATGGTACGAGGCAGAATCGTGCGCGGAGTCCTAGGTGAAGATGTGAGACGACTTTTTTTGCAGATTTTTATTGAGACAAATACAAGAGTGTTACATGTACTTAGTATACAAAGGAAGATCCCGAAGTCGAAGGCTTTGTCGAGACTACTTATTAAGGGCAAATGGTGGTAAAACTAGGCTAGAGTGACCAAATAATTATAGAAAGCGTGAACTAAACACGTTTTTCAGCCGAATAATAAGATATATACTAAATAAAACAAAAACAAAATATACACAATAAAACCAACTGAAAGAAATGATAATGGAAGCAGTATAACTGAAAAATAATACAAAAATTATATACAGAAAACGTGGAAATTGAAACAAAGTAAAGCCATGGAAAGGAACAGTAATACTAAGCATGCATTAAGTGTGATTTTGTTCTGTCTTGAATGGATGAAAGTTTCTTCCATTTCTGATAAAAGCACGTAGTGTATTTTATATAGATATTGATAAAAATTCTGCAGTCAGTTCACCATATTTAGTTCCTATCTTAGGCATGAAGAACCTTACTGATATACAAAATTTTAGTTTTACTATGAGTAACCAGGAGAACAGATGAGAAGAAGATTGGAAATGATGCCTTGGTCATGTATTCATAGAATATATTACCTAAGCTGCATTTCAGAAGATGAGAAGGTTAAGATGTTGTTATCGTGTAGTAGGCAATTACCGTTAGTAATAATTCTTATGAACTGGTTCTGTATTGTATGAACAGAAGCAAAACGAATGTTGTAGGTGCTACCACATCACTGATGCGATAATTATTATGAGAATGAAAGAATGATATTAGAGTGCTAATAATGTAGCATGTGCGAAGCATGAACGAGTTTTAACTAAAGAGCGGACACCATGTCCTATTTTATTTTATGTTACAAGTATAATCTATGCAAAATTAAGATGGGAGGCGACAAATGAGAACAACGCAGTGGAACAATCCAGGTGAACAGCGGAATTGCCTCAGACAGGCTGGCCGACGTTCACAGATATATCCTATCGAAACGTCGGCCTGCCTATCTGAGACACTTTCACTGCTTGCTCTTCCTAGCTATCCCAATAAGTAGGATCTACGTTTTTTCAAATTAGAGTCAAGAGAGGTTTCAAGAGCAGGGACTGGAAAAAATATAGTGTGGGCCTAAAGCAAAGAAGGAAAGGGTGCTGAATATCTTTGTGTCGATTAAAATACTACAAATTTTGTCTTGGTTGCGGTAATAGATAACAAGTTACACTGAAGCAACTTGAAACCTTTTTCAAATCAGTGCTTAGCTTGTCAACAAGAAGTGAAATGCTTTTATCAGAAGTATACATAGAACTGTCATGTGCATAGAATATTAAATTCGTGGAGGACACGCAGTTGAAAAGATCATTATATAATTAAAATATTGGCGTGGTTCCATAATGAATTCTCGAGGGACACCAATGTTAATAGATATTAGATAATTAACGTGGTTATGTAGGTAGCTTTCTAGTCGCGCTAAAGTAGGACCACTAAAACCGATCGCATCAAGTTTACCGAAAGAATACTGTGATATAATCTGTCCAATTTTTTCATAAGTTGATGATTACTAATTCTGCAAATAAACCTTAATTATTGGTTTTTTTAGTATATCGGCTAGATGAATGACTCCCTCACCAGAACATAAATGGTTTCGAAAGCCAAACTGACAAGAACAGAAATTAATGAACTTAACAAGGTAATTTGATAGGCGCACTCCAGTTACCTTCTCGTGAACTTTACCAATAATGGGCCGATCGCAAATGGGTTCGTAGTTGATATTTATTGTGTCATTGCCTTTATTAAGACCTGGGATGATTTTACCGCGTTTAAACTAATTAGAAAATACGCCAGTCCTGAATATCAAATTTGTAATAGAACACAAGATACAGAAAAATTGTACTAAATTAATTTGATATTAGCAGACAGGACTTCATCAATTCCTGCACCTGTGAATTTGAATTATTGTATGACACAATGTATTTCTTGAGAAGTGGTGGGAAAGAGGAAGGAAAGTGAGGGAGACATCTAAGGCGTACGTGTGATTTGTGTGGAAGAGGGTGCGTCAATGCTAAAGAAGCAGTAACAGAAAGCGTGAGGTATGTCAATATGCGAGTTATAATCAGTGTTATCAATTAAAATTCTGAATACTTGCTGCGTAGAATCCTTGTTTAGAAAGCAGCTCAACATGTCTAAATTTATTTTAGCAATATTAGCTTCATGGGACTTTTTTTTCGAGAAATGAACGGTTTTTAACCTTATTGGTGGTTTACAGCGTTACGTACCTTTCTGTCCTAGGCCTTGATCTTGATCATAAAACATCATAAGACCTTGATCATAAAACAGCTGACTTTTTGTTTCGTTTTAGTAGATGTTCTCGTGCTTGCGTAAAGCTGCCTATAGCTTATGAGATATTTATCTGTTATGGGAAAATGCTAAAAATTTTACACTTCTTCTTACAAGTGAATTTTAGGATATGCGAAATAATAAAGAAAAAAATCAAAAACGCTTTCTGGGAATTGTTACAAGATTAAAACTTGGTCTAGCCTGAGTGAGCTATGACAGTTCAGAAACTCTCTTTATGAAGGTATTACTGACTGAGGTATTTGCTGACTACGAGAAATATGACGCTTACGGAAGCAGAGGATTTCGTTATTTCAGCTCAAAACAATACGCGAAATGCTACAAGCATGCAATCTGCAGATCAGATAAGCTTTCATTTTATGCGGCAAAATCGGCCAAGAAAAGTGCAATTGAAGGCATGACATCTTGCCATAGGTGTGGTAGTGAAACTCACTCGAAGGAGTAGTGCTATCGCATCCGTTTGGTATACCGTCAATGCAGTAAAGGAAGATATCTCGCTCGAATGTGCCGAGAAGAAACACTACAAGTCCCCATGGCACTTACGCTCTGTCGGTCGCAGCTGACAGCTCGGTGGACAACAAGCAGCTCTATACTACAGCGACTGATAAAACAAGTAATGGTGGCATAGTTAAGTTATTGTTCAAGAAAACCAGTTTTAATAATGTGTCTCTTACCATAAATATCGATGCGCCTGTTCAATTCAATGAGCCTGTTCAAGGAGAGTGAAAGCACATGCCCACTACCAAGCAGCAACAATCTCAAATTGTCATGTTTTTTAGAGAACTTTCAGTGGTTCGAGAACTACACATGAATTCAACCTGTAAAGGTCATGATGTACAGGGCACACTGGTTCTCATCGATGCGCCTAGACCAGTGGTATGACCCGCCGCGGTGGTCTAGTGGCTTAGGTACTCGGCTGCTGACCCGCAGGTCGCGGGATCCAATCCCGGCGGCGGCGGTTGCATCTACTATGGAGGCGGAAATGTTGTAGGCCCGTGTGCTCAGAATTGGGTGCACGGTAAAAAACCCCAGGTGGCCGAAATTTCCGGAGCCCTCCTCTGATTGATTTGTGGGGTTTAACGTCCCAACCGGAGCCCTCCTCTACGGCGTCTCTCATAGTCATGTGGTGGTTTTGAGATGTCAAACACTACATATCATTAGACCAGCGGTCTGTGAAAGGGATACAATCAAGGCGTTTAACAACTTCGGAGTGACCATGTTGAAGTAGAATGTCGTCGCAAACCTCAGCACGCATGAAGAAGACCGCATGAGCCAGAAACTCCGGACATTGCTCAATCAGTTCGAACATGTGTATGCGCCAGGTTTAGAACTATACAAAAATCTGCCCGTGAATCTTATTCTAAAAGAAAACGCCACACCCCATTTCTGCAAAGCATGAGTCGTGCCATACGTTTTCATAACTAAGGTGTCCGATGCTTCGCACCACCCCGCCGCGGTGTTCTAGTGGCTAAAGTACTCGGATGCTCACGCGCAGCTCACGGGATCAAATCTCGGCTGCACCAGCTGCATTTTCATTGGAGGCCAAAATGCTGTATGCCTGTATACTGAGATATGCGTGCATGTTAAACCCCCTAGCTGGTCGAAATCCCCCGAGTCTTCTACTTCGGCGTCTCTCATATTCATAATGACCGTTTTGGGTCCTTGAACCCTTCATATCAAATCAACCAATCAAGTCAATCATGATTTGCACCTAGTAGTTGCCGACGGCCTTTATCATTTGCATGACAGCGGAATAGATGACACCAGTGGTACCGATTGTTAAGACTGATGAGTGCATTCGACTATGTAGGGATTTTCGAACTGACCATGAACATGGCCACAGTGACTGAACAGTATCCACTACTTTGTGTGGATGACATCTCCGCAAGACTAAATGGCGGTGAAGAATTTAGTAAATTGGACTTGACTTGAGTGTTCAACCAGCTGCTGCTGGACGACGAGGCGAAGAAGCTGACAGGCGTAAAAACTGGCATGCGTATAATTTGTTTCAGTAAGCTTCCGTTTCGAATTATCTCAGCTCCAGCCATCTTTCAGAGGCATATTGATGCCCTGTTGAAAGATCTTTCAGGCGTACAAGCCTATCTGGATGAGATCATAGTGGCTGAAAGGCGCAATGAGACTTCTTTGCTAAATCACATCTGGCTGCGCTTACGTGACTATAGTCTCAGGCTAAACACCAATATATGCTAATCTAGGCAAGAAGCAGCCTTTCTTTGGACATCGGATACCAATGCACTCAAGACAACGACATTGAAGTAGTTCTTCAAGAACCAAGAAGTAGTTCTCCAAGAACCAGTCTCAAAGTCGGTGAGCGCACTAAAATTTTTCTTGGGCCTAATCAACTATATTATTCCAAGCTTTTACCGAACCTGTCCATAGAGCTACCGGCATTATACAGTCTACTTAGGAAGCTACGTAAAAATTGAAATAGGTACACGAGCAAGTGGTTCGAAGAATTAAGCAGGCCATACCTGCGCGAAAGCTTGTGAAACACTTCTAACCTAACAAACTTTCAAGTTGGATTGTGAGGTTCCACATATTGTGTAGGAGTGGGGGCAGCGCTTTCCTATCGCATCAATGACACGGATTGCCTGATTGGATTTTTCTCCAGAAGTCTTTACAAAGCGCAAAGAGCCTACTCCCACTAGAAAAAGAAGCATTTGTCCTTGTATTTAGCGTCACGCTGCTTAAGGGCTATTTATAGGAAAATCACTTTGTTGTGGTGACCGACCATAAGCCCCAACTTATTTGTTTAACCCAGAGAACGCCATTCCTCCCATGGCAGTGGCAAGGATTCAGGAGTAGCCTCATTTCTCGTACAATAGCAATTACAAATTTCAGATCCGCAGTAGAACAAAAAACTCAAATGATGGTGCAATAGGTCGCCTGCCATTACCGAACAACCTACACGACACCGGCACAAAGAATCCTCCATGGTACGGCCTGTACTCGGAGGACATACAAAAGAAAGCGACTAGTGTTAGAGATGTAGTACATTTTACAGAAACGGATCCTTTGTTTCAGCAAGTAAAATTTTGTATTAAGTAGGGCTGCCAGAATTTTTGTGTGAAGAGCAGAGCCGCTTCTGGCCGTACATCAGAGAGAAGGCTGAGCTCAATTACTACCAAGGCTTCGTCTACCGGTGACACCACGTCGTGCTTCCCACGGCTCTAAGCCGGTGAATATTGGACGTGCTTCATGAAGCGCACCCAGACATGGCGACCATAAAGAACATTGGAAGATCCGCGTTTTGCTTTTCGGGTACAAAGGTGAGATTGAGTGATTGGTGCGTGAATAATCCGCTTGTGTACTGGCTGCGGCGATGCCTCGAGTCCAAACCCCTGCAGCATAACTCACGACGGAAGAGAAACGAAGCAGGCGCCTCGCCTAACATGCAGGTCCAATTGAAGGACAGATGATATTGGTACTTGTGGATTCAGAAACAAAATAGATAGAACAAGTTTCATTGAAATCGGCAACAGCAGAAGTGGCAGCGTAGGCTCTCAGGGCTATGTATGCGATGTTTGGTCTACCTTGTATTCTTGTGACGGATAATAAACCTCGGTTCAGCGGTTTCCGCTTCCACAATTTCCTAGCTACACACCAAGCAAAAGACTTGACTACAGGCCCTATCATCCTTAACCAAACAATTTAGCGGAGTTAGTAATGAGAGCGTTGAAAGAAGAGTTGAAGGAAAAAACAAAGACATTCCCCTACAGACTCGAATATCAAACTTCTGTTCCGTTACCATGGCACGCCAGTGAAGAAGGTCAAGTCTTCAGTGGAGCTTTTGACGGGTATCAAATACGAAGAAAACTCGGCTGCATTGCGCCGACTACCAAGGCTGTAAGAACAAAGCAGTCAAACGATCGAGAAAATTGATGGCTGGTTGAACAGCGTGTTTGGACTCGAGCCTTGAGGCTGTGGAAAACGTGGATACCAGGTATCGTGCGCGACAAGCTGGAAAAGCGCATGATCGCAGTGGACACAACGCAATGAAATGAACGATGGAACGCTTAAGTTGACGGATCGTGCCACACCGACACGCTATCAGCCCTTTGAAAACTTCCGAGTGAAAGCGCAAGAGTTTCACCGATCGACGTATGTAACTGCGCGGTAGTAAACACGGACGACAAGAAGATACAAGGACAAGCGCAGCTGCGCTTGTCCTTGTATCTTCTTGTCGTCCGTGTTTACTACCGCGCAGTTACATACGTCGATCATGAATCACCAACTCGCCCAATCGTCCACCTTGATTAGTTTCACCGACTCCGGCAACTTAACCATTGCAGGTTTCAACGATACAGCGTCTTGCTCCAGATCATTTGAACTTTTAAGAAGGAAAAAGACTGTTGCATCACAGATTACAATCATCATCGACAACAAGAAGCACGGCTCGCCTGGATCGTGATGGTCGTGCAACGAGTGACCCCGGCTTGCTTGATTCCATGCTGAGGTGGAGTAAAGGACGTGTCATGAAACTAATGCTACATGATTGACTAATGCTACATGGCTAACGGCACGTGTCTAATGTTACTTAATTTTGCGAGAGCGTGTCACGTGATGAGCGTAGCGTTGCGGTGAAACTTGGAAACTCTTAGTGGAGAGCTCTTCGCAGGACTGCACATCCGCATCACAGATAACTCGTAACTTGTTATTGCTTTCAGGTGAGCTAGTTTTTACAAAGTGAATGCTTTCATATTATTAGCAAATCCGCGCAAAGATTACGCAGAAAACCACAGGACGATGGTGGTTTTCCTGTTTGGGCAACTCCTAAGCAACATCAGGAACGTTGGGGGATTTTGTCCAGATGTAAACGCAGGCGAACTGTGCAAGCATTCATTTGGTTTGAATTTCAGTTTTTTTTTTTCATTCAAATTACAAAGTTCACATCTAGAAGTAAGCAGACGAGGGTCCCAAAGTCTGGCGACTACAGTGAGGCCCTGGGTTAACAATAACATTAAAAAGATTAAATATAACAGCATTTAATATAACACAGCGTAAGTGGAAGCGAATATTAGAAGTACAAAAAATTACAACAAATACGTTAAAGAAAAAACGCGATCTAAGCGATATAAGTACATAATAAACAAATTATACAAGTGGAATAAGCAAACCATATAGAAAAGTCGGTCTGAAACTTCTAATTCCTTGCACTTTTTCAGTATAAAGTAGTATTCATAGTACGAAAAAATGCCGCACGTTCGAATAGGCACGCAATCGGCTGGGAGTCTGCTTACAAGGCTTCAGAAGGAAAATAATTTTTTGACTTGGACGTTGACGCACACGTATGCTGGTAAAAACTGCTCATTAAAGTAGAATTTTATTGTTGCTGCACTATGTGCCCTTCACAATTTGTTTACCGACGCCCCAGTTCACGCACTAAGATCTCGTAAGCAAGTTAGGCTGGACAGCCATCGCGCAGGTGGTGTAAATATGATGATTGGCTCCATAGCGCCGTTCCACGCGGGAGCAAGGATGATGTGTCAGGTGTCATGGTCGTGCGATGACAATCATGCTGCGCGCATTCGCCAAACTCTCGTCATATACCAGTTTTACACAGCTTTGGAAGTATCATTTGAATCACTTACGACATTCACGTTCTTCCACACATGATCCGTCATCAGCTCTGAATTTTGTTTTACAAGCGCATCCTAATGAACTTCCACCAATACACGTCCAGCGATGTAGGTCTTTGACATTCTTGCAATACTTCTGGCTTAAAAGCTGTTTACCCCAGCAAAATCTTGGCTCTTGATTTTGCGAGTCCGCACAAGCTGGGTAAGAAATAAACAGTGCGTTTATTGAATGCTCATTGCGGGCGACTTCCATTAGAAATAAAATAATGTTTGACCTTTTCCGAAAACCAGAACGAGTTTACTTCAACTTCATAATCCAAATTGTTCCAAGTAAAAAAAAAATAGGCACACCCCACACCCTGTCATTCAGCAAGCAACTGTTTCAGGTTCATTGGTTACATTGAGATTAAATTTCACAAGAAAAATTTATGTCTTTATAAGGAACAGGAAGTGATGCAGAGACCGAGATCGTCCCTGGCGCACCAGTTGAACGCGACACCAGAATGAAATTTGATAACTGTGTGCCCACTGGTTTTATTCGGAAACACTAACTAGGATGCGCCGTCTATATTGGCCAGAATACGTGGTCACAATCATGTAGAGTATAGAAACACTAAATCTTAAAATCCACATTGAGTGCGAAAAATATAGAGGGGCCATTGTTTCGTTATATATGTCGGTCAGCCGCAGTAAAAAACAGCAGCAGACCACATTGTCTCATAACTCACAATATTTAGAATCGCAAGGATTAGGAACCCTCTTTCTGTTACCGAAGAGTTCTAAAGGAAGCCAGTAGCTTGGTAACACTACAAACTATAGTCACCGAAAAACGGCAGGCAGATAGCAGCAACCCTAATTAGCCAAAAATTTCAAGCATTAGACAGAACTGCCCTACCTTTCAGCAACAATAACCAGGGAAATAAATACCACCCCACGCAAAGCGATGTTGATTGCATGGCATCATAGTCCTGTCCCAGCCACCACTATGCTCCGCTCACCAGCACATAATAAGCATAAGTTAATGTTGGTCAACATGCAGCCAACACAGGACACATATACACTATTCTAAACCTTGCCTAAGTGACTTTTAGGGGAGAAGCTGATTAGTATGTGGGTCGTTCCCTCCTCTCTAGTAGTAGTAGTTGTACTACTAGTAGTAGTAGTAGTCTACATGCATTACTTGACCGCATTCTGGAAACTACACCTCGGTGACCAATGGCCCTGTGGGAGGCAAATGTGATATATAAAGTGCACGTTTGTGAAGGATGAAGAATATGAGAGTATGACGTCGTAGATAGTATGCCCGGCATCTGTTGTGCGAGGGGTGGTGGGTTTCGCTGTCGTTAACGAATTTTTTTTTGCTCTTTGGCACCTGACCATCTGGACTTTCTTTAGCCCCATCTCACTGACGGGAATAAATGAAAATGTTCGGGTCTTACAGTACAATAACGTTATTTATTGTGCAATGCATTTCTTTTCGTAGGCAAAAGAAACAATCAGCCCTTTATTACACACAAGTTAACCTTTTGCGGAAATTTCCCTTACCGTCAGTCATAGCAATAACTGCGCTTGTTGTAAGAATGATGCTTATCAGAAGATTCATTATAAAATAACACAGCTGATTGCCTGTAATATAAGAGAAAGTGAAATGAACTGGAATAGACGCCATAGCTTTGACAACAGAACTTTAGTAAAAATTCCTCAATATAGCATTGCCGATTCAAAGAAGCTACAGCTTTCTCAACACTTGGTAAAAAATAGAGAATTCAGTGTTTATTGGAAGCCCACTACATTCAAATGACGGAAGAAAACGACAGTAAACCGCTTTGGTTGTAAACCAAAAAGACATAAGAATACCCTTTCATCAAGCACTAAATCCTAGTTAGGCAGTCCTGTATTTTGTCATGAGTTATACGGTATGAGTCGGAGTTACTTTTATTGTTATTTCATTTTTAGTGTTGCTTGCGTTATGATGCAACTTGCAGCAAGTGGATCTACAAAACCATCACTATCTTACCGGCCTGGCGCTGCAGCACAGCCGGCTAGCAGTTCCAGCAGACAAAAACGATTATTCAACAGACATCTCCGAGCAGCAAATTCACAACTCAAAGGCGCCTTTCACGTGTTTTTTTTTGCATTTCGTGGACTTTGTTGGCAGCTTGAAAAAAGCGATTCACGTGACAATTTTTAACGCAAACATACCAATGGGTATACCACAAGATTTTTTCGAACTCTGCAAGTCTAACTTCTTGCCTGAGGTCAATATTTCGTATAAAGGGAAAAAGATTGGTAGATCTCACGTACAGTGAGAATCGACAATATGTGAAGCACGAATAAGAAAGGTTGATATGTCACTTTAAAATCACCACAACGTCACAAGGTAGAAGTAAATAATGGGGTACATGGCTTTCGTGTCATGATTATCGTGATTACATGTGTTGTTTACCTTCGCAATATATTAACGTCACGTGATACCAAAATTGGTGTGTGTGGAGCCAGCGAAACGGCCGCGAGCAAGCTATGAGCGCGGTATGTTGTCATGTTTTTACATGGGATGCGTGTCAGGATTATCAAGTTTGCACGCGTCATATACTTTCGTCATCCATTGAAGTCACATAGCACCAAACTTGGTATACGGGGAGCTAGCAAACCGCCGCGAGCGCACCATGAACCGTCCAATATACTACAATGTAGCTTTGACGCGCGCACGCTGGTCACCTAACAGACAATAATGTCAAGGAAAGTATAGGGGAGGTTATTATACAGAATTGTAAGGTAAATGTGGAGAAAGAAAAGTAGGTGAAAAGATAACTGGCCGTGGGCAGGAACCATTATTCAAATATCGCAGGTTTGGTTCCTCCCCACAGCAAGGTATCTTCTCACCCACTCTTGATGTGATGTTTCACGAATATTAGTGTTGATTTGGAATGTAGTTCAGAGAACTGGCGTAGCTCTGTGGTAGAATGCTTCAATGCCACGCGGGATGCTTGGGTTCAATTCCAGCTGAAAACTTGACATATATTCTCTGTATTCGTCGGGTCGACTGCTACCGATGTCTTATATTTTTTATCGCTCGCGCATTAGTTTTGCCCATGTCTGTTCTCGTCGTTCTTCGTGAGTAGACACTAAGTGTCAGTCACCTGTGGTACATACACACATATCAGTGGCAAATACTCGCCCATATGTGTGTGCCACTGTCTGGCGGGAAGTGTTTGACGAAGTACATGTCGGCAGTGTGACATTATTCATGTTTAGATCAGTGCGTTATATTCGTCAAACCATCTTACCCTCCAATGCAAATTTTGGTTCGCGTCAAGTTAAAAGGGTGACCACGAGAGTACCCAAACGTAAGCGGCTAGATAGCTAAATAGATAGATTGATATACTGTCAGATAGATAGATAGATAGATAGATAGATAGATAGATAGATAGATAGATAGATAGATAGATAGATAGATAGATAGATAGATAGATAGATAGATAGATAGATAGATAGATAGATAGATAGATAGATAGATACTGTCAAAGTTGCCTAATTCGGCTGTGAAAATCTTCGCAAGAGTGGAAACTCGGGGTAGTTGGTGCGTAGTCATATTTGCAAGATTGTTTCAGCGCGCGAACACAGAAAAAAGGACAGGGTAGACAGAAAGAGCGCTGACTTCCAACTAACTTTATTTCACAGAGTGGCAAGAATATATGCGTCTAAAAGGAATGATTACAGAGCATGAAGGTAAGAAGCAAGCCTAATATTCACACCAGTAACAAAGGTCGTTTGACGGGTCCTCTAGTGCTTCAAAGCCCAGCCAGGTAATCACGCTCAGCCTGTGATAAAGCTACGGAAGAAGTGCTTACGCACTTATCTCCTAGCACGTGTATTTTTTCGGCTTCGATAATTTCTCGGGTAAGCTGGTCCCTTTGCCTTGCCAATATAGATCACTGATCAAACAGGGGGGTGCACCCACAACCTCGGCAATGAATGCCAAGATGCCCTTGTACCACACTGTGCACATTGTTTTGGTGTTCCTGTTGTCTACCTTGTCCTTTTTCCTGTGGTCGCGCGCTAAAACAATCTTACAAATAAGAAAATCTTCGCATCCAAAAGTTTCATTTGCACATAATTTACCTCACTATAAACTTCGCACTCAAGGTATAATTTACTTACCTGGTTTTCTAGGGCCTCGACAGTTTTTATGAAATATCAAGGAAGCATTCTGGACCCTGTTATTTTCATACGCAGCTTAATTTTGTAGTTAGGAAGTATTTTATATAGATTAGTGTGAAGACGTAACTCATTAGGCGAAATACCGCGCATTAGATCGTAGCTCCAGCCCTTAGGTCAGGAATATGTGTGAACATCTTAATGACACCTTTCAAAATTGAGTTGAGATTTATGACCTTTTCAAATTGGTACTCATTAACAAGCATTCTGAAGGAATCATTTTCGTTAGAGCCACAAACAGAGCTATATTGCTATGTTACTTTTTAAAAGAGGACATAGCTGAGAGATCTTCTGTGTTTTAGAATGGAGCAGCCAGTTTAACGAAGGTAAAGACAGAGCCATTATTGAAGACAAGCCACCAGTCTTTTAACAGGATGATTTCATTAGCGCATTTCAAAACGCACCGCATGAGTTCGAAGAAATACTGACTGAGCACAGCTGAAACGGAAGTTGCCGGCTAAAATTACGGTTCTCTCACCGTGGTAAAGCAGTGGTTAAGGTGCTTCGCTGCTGACCTGGAAACAGGGGCTCCGAATTCGGCCACAGCGGTCACATTTTGATGGAGCCAAATTGGTAGAGGCCCGTGTGGTGTTATGTCGGCGCACGATAAAGAACACCGAATGGTCGAAATTTCCAGATCCCTTCACTAAGGCCTCTCTCGTGATCATATGGTGCTTTTTGAACGTAAAAGACACGATATTCTTATACCGGTGTCACACGGGCTCTTTTAATCATAATCAGGGTGATCTGGATCAGTTTTCTTGATCGTGATGAACTTTATGGCCACTTCTACACGGCCCAAGCTAATCTGGTTTGAGCTTGGGTCAGATGAAATGCCCTAGTTGGCATTTGCGTGCCGTAAAACATGCCACTGACAAAACTCGGCGAACGATATATCTATAGAGCCCTATGTCCGCAATGCTATTCATGCAAGAACCGCTTGAATGTCAAAAACTGAGTGCCACTACAATAGTAATTTAATAAATGTATCTTTAGATAATACTTTGCCAACACTTACCTGCATTGCTGGGGGAGATAGTTAACCTTCGCTTTTATATCTGATGGTCCCGCTCCTAGCTGTGTAGTCGCAGCGAAGCGTTAATCTCGTTGTACGCACCAGTTTTTCACTTCTGGCGCCTCAAGTCTGTTTCAGTTGCTCCTGCCCGCGGTCAATTACTGTAAAGATCTCTTCATTCGGCCATAAAAAGCGCATACGTTGTGACGTACTCTAAAGGTTTTCGACACTCATAATCTGTTCGCTCCGAGGTGCTCCAACAGCTCCGATGGGGTGAGAGCTGAACTAAGCGCTTGAAGGCAACGGTCGACTGCTTGTCGTTGGCTTCTCCCGTAAATACAAGTGGTCCATGCGAATCCTAAAATATGCAGTACTTCAGATATTGTTACAATTTAAACAGTTTATAATTTGCTTTTTATGAACTTCTAGATGTTTTTAAGCGTCTTTATTGAACTACGCTTGAATTTTCTGTTTATTGTTCTTTCAACAAACGCGGCTAGGGGATGCAGAAGACAGCAAAATCGCGACCTCACAGGCAGATATAAGCATAGGCGAACTTTCACAATCGCCCAAAGTACGGCTAAGCACTCTTTTTCAGTAACACGGTAGCTTACCTCAGCCTGGTTGAGCATTCTGCTGGCGTAGGCGACGACATATTCAGGGGATACAGGCTTGCGTTGAGCGAGAACTGCACCGAGACCGACAGCACTGGCGTCTGTATGGATTTCAGTTGCAGCCGTGGGATCATAGTGGCGCAATATAGGCGGTGATATCCGGAGACGGCGAAGGGTGGTAAATTCGTGATCGCATTCGGAAGACCATGATGAGATGCCGTTGGCACTGCTTAAAAGTTGGGTCAAAGGGGCAATTATAGAGGCACAGTTGCGCACAAACCATCGAAAGTAGGAGCACAATCCTACGAAGCTGCGCAACTGTTTTCCTGTCGTTGGTTTGGGGAATGCAGCGACAGCGCGTAGTTTAGCCGGGTCGGGAAGAACGCCATCGTTTGATACCACGTGACCTAGAATGGTGATTGTCCGAGCAGCGTAGTGGCATTTGTTGAGATTCAGGTGGAGCTGCGCATTCTTCAGACACGTCAGGACATGTTTCAGGCGAACAATGTGTGTTGCGAAATCGGGTGCAAAGACGACGATATCGTCGAGGTAGCAGAGGCAAATGTTTCATTTCAAACCCCGCTGAACCAAGTCCATCATGACTTCAATGTGGCCGGCGCATTGCAGAGGCCAAAGGGCATGACATTGAACTCATATAGCCCGTCCGGTGTCAGGAAGGCTGTTTTTGGACGATCGGCATCTGCTAAGGGCACCTGCCAATACCCCAAGTGCCAATCTAACGACGAAAAAAACTCAGCACCTCTTAAGCAATCAAGGGCTTCATAAATCCTGGGCAAAGGGCATACGTCTTTGTGAGTGATCTTATTGAAGCGCCTGTAATCAACGCATAAGCGAATTGTACCATCCTTCTTCTTAACAAGAACGACAGGTGATGCCGATGGACTTTGGGAAGGTCGGATAACTTCACGCTTGAGCATATCGTCAACCTGTTCGGTGATAACCTGACGTTCCGTGGAGGAAACACGGTATGGTCCCTGTCGTACTGGCGCGTTGAAACCTGTGTCGATGCAGTGAAAAAAACTGGGAGTTCGGCCAAGGGTAGGCTGAGCAACGTCAAAGGATTCACGAAACCGGTAGAGCAGCTGAAGAAGCTCAGAGCGTTCAGATGGTGATTGTCCGTCGGCGATCGATGAATCGAAAAGCTCGGAAGGTGGCATATTGGAAGGGTTGAGGGCACTGATGGTGTCGTAGTCACCGGAACACGCTCGCGGCATGGTAAAAATTTGTTCTTTGTCAATGGCATGCACGTGTCCCAGAGATTCACCTTGAAACAGTTTGACGGCATACGGAAGGGGATTGATGAGGAAAAGAGCACTGTTTTCTTGAGAAATAGAGAGGGTTGAATAAGGCAGAAGAAGTGATCTTCGACTAAGGAAGAAGCTTGATGGTTCAAAGAATGCAGCTTCGTCCCTAATGTCATTACAGAACACGGAGAGCAACAGAGCTGCTGTCGGGGAAATTTCAGTGCTTTCTTTGACGAAGAGTTTGTGTAAGGCGGGCTGAATGCGGCTGGTTGGTTGGTCGTAAAACTGGAAAAGTTCAAGCTCCGATCTTGCACAATCAATAACGGCATGGTTACGCAATAAAAATGCCATCCAAGTATTATGTCGTGTGAGCATGACGAAAAGACAATAAACTCAACAGTGTAGTGGTCCTTCGCGATCATCAGTCGGACAGTACAGACGGCTACAGGCTGAACCGGGTACCCATTCGCTGTGTGCAAAGACAACATATCAATGGGCGTCGTCACTTTTCGGAGCTTGCGGCAAATTTTAGCGTCTATCACGGAAACGGCAGCACCGGTCTCCACTAAAGCATATGCTCGAGTACCTTCTACAAAAACTTCGAGAATATTCGACGGCAATGTCCGAGGTCTTGAGCATTTAGACAGCGCAGTTCTTGCCTCCTGAACAGCGGCGGTTAGTTTCCCTCGTGTTCAGGAGCTGGCCGACGGCGCATGGGTGACAGGGAGCGACGACTGGGTGAATTTGAGCGACCCAACATAGTACGCGGACAGTCCCGTGAAGACGAGCATGACTGATGATCAGAATTTTCCAGAGGAGATGGAGGAAGGTCTATGAAGCTGTTCTGTGTCTGGGCATCTGTGTATCACGGCACGCGATGACGGCAGTAACGGGCGATATGGCCAGGGCCGCCGCACGCAAAACAGGTGGGCCGGCTATCGCGCGTTCTCCAAGTATTGGCGACGAGGGGAACAGCCCATGCGGCAGACGGGTGAGTTGAGGCTGTGGTGGCGACGGGAGGAACCTAAGCGGTGGACGTCCGAGTCGGAGCTGAGGTATACAGCAGTCCCTGGAACGGCGGGGGCTCTTGAACGTAAACGAGAAAAAAGGCAGCAAATCAACGTGGTGAATGATGGAGAGTGGGGCGAAGCATCCGTCCGTCCATTCGTTCTTGCTTCCGTCCGTCCATGCGTACGTCTGTGTGACCATCCGGGCGTCCATTCGCCCGTTCGTGCGTGCGTCTGTTGATGCGTTCGTCCCTGTGTTCGTCCATGCATCCGCCACTGCGTCAGTCCATGCGTCCTTGCGTCCATCTTCGCATCTTTATGTCTGTCCGTTCGTCCATCTAGTCAACTCTTCAAGTACTATCATTTCGCATCTTTACATTATATTCCGCATATAGAAGCACCGCCATCCAATGGACATTCCACGGACTAAACGAGCGGTGGTACACGCACACTTTTTTAGGGCTTGCGCTTCGTGTCTACTTCCGACCTTTAACCACAACGTAATCATGGTATATAATTGTTCACTGTACTCAGAGCATCGTGGCTCAACACTCGCTAAACCTTTCTAAAACCAAGTAGGTTACGCCCAGCGAGTATAATGTAGCAACCCTTCCTTGTCAGATAGTGCTCAATGTACATGCCAATGGCTGCTAATGAGGAATGAGAGACAGGAGAATTCGGCTTTAAGTTATTGCGCACGCTGCAAATTTTTATTGTTCAAGAATGCACAGGAGAAATCTCCCACAGGCAACACCTTGCAGGTCAAAGCGTAAGACATGTTACGTACTACGACGAGGGACGAACAGGTGCCGCTTTAAGAAGCTTTACCCCTTAAACGGCGAAGTTATACGACGTATTGTAAAGAAAAATTGCACAAAAATAGCTTTTAAATGAATAATTACCAGATACACCAATATTCATGTATGATTAAGTGTAATGGGGCGTCCGACACAGCCCTGCGTACGCGAGAATTTCTTGGACATCACTCTCTGCCTGCGTTGTCAGAACTGCTAGAGATGCCAGACTGAAACTATGTATTGAGCTACTACTACATTGTGCTCAGACGATTAGAGAGTGAGAGACACGGCCTTGAAGATAATAAAGTTTTTCTTATAAAGCCTTGTTTGATTTTATTGTTTTTACTCCGTACGCAGCGGGTCAAATAAAAACCTTACTGATACGCTTCAAGTTACTGTCCTGCTGCAATTATAGTTTTGTATCTGCAACTATAGTTGGGTATTTAACTTTTTTTGTTGCTACATTCAAATTATTAACAGTGAACGCGTCCAGTTCAATGTATCTATATCGAAAAAGTTTGGTTGTGAAACCGAAGTCACGAATATCTGTACTGTAGAGATAGATAAGACGCGATAAATAACAGAAATAATTTACCTAACTGAAAGCGGAACATAAGCACTCAACAAAACACTCCAAACTCATCGTCTTATTTATACGCAGAGAAATAAATACGCTAATGCAACAAGCGCCAGTCAATATATTTATCATAATATTCTTTTCAGTCACTTTCCACATAGTAATAGTAGAAGCACGTGTTGCTAACGGAGAAACTTCTGGTCACCTCACTGGTTACTCTCTAACACCGAAGCAGAAGTCTTGTGTTTAAGTGGTGTTAAAGTAAGCAAATACTCTTTTTCTCACGCTCAGGTAAAGGGGAGGCACTAAAATCAAGGACTAACCCTTATAATGTGTCATCTAGCCTAAAAGAAAGTTTTCATGAAATATTCGATCAGACACGGGGAGAAAAATCTTGAAATTGAACTGGCTTCTTATTAAGCCTTCTGTTATCATCAATACTGCTAGGCTACGGTGGCACACAGAACCGGAAGCCATCCAGCACCTATATTTGTAAACTGCGGTATTTTTTTGTTACAAATAAGTTGATGTTTTTTATGCCACTTCTACCTCGAGCAAAAGGCTGGCCTACACTATGTCTAAATAAATGAATAAATTAAATATTCAGCTCATGCCTCTTCAGTTCGCACGCACACCGGCAACCATCGAAAATGCAGAGCTGTAGTCTGCTTTCGCTGCGAACAATTAGCTGAAATGACACAGCTTCTTGATTTTGCTTTTTGTGACTGTTAGGATTCGTTTACGAGAACAATTTGGAGGAAAAAAACGAATAAAGTAAAAGAGATGATACTAATTGGCGCTCATTTCTCTAAGGGTATTTATTTTGTTATTTGTTTTAGAGGGATAATAACACACAAAAATCATGAAAGAGATGCGGGTCATGGAAGAAATCAAGATGTACAGAAGCGCAAAGAAAAAAAAAGCTATAGCATAGCGATATCGAGTGAGCCATTTTCTAGGAAACCATGGCCGCAATCTTTTTGGTTACGCCTGCATTATCATTTATTTCATTCCCCAATAACAAACTATATTATCTTCTGTACCAGTGTCACATGTCTGACTAGGATCAGTTAGTCCGGATAAGATATTTAAGGGCGAAGCTCCTTATAACTGCACCCGTTCGTCCCTCGTAGCCGTTCTAGTGTGAAACGAGTATAACATTTTCACCTCCAAGGTGGTGCCAGTGACAGATTTCTTCTGTGCGTTGTTGAACAATAAAAAATAGTGCTCAATGTACATGTAAATGGCTGCTAATGGGGAATGAGAGACAGGAGCATTCGGCTTTTAGTTAACGCACAGGCTGCGATCACCATTGGCAGCCATTGGCATGTACATTGAGCACTATCTGACAAGAAAGGGTTGCTACGTTATACTTGCTGGGTGTAACCTCCTTAGTTTTAGAAAGGTTTTATCGAGCGTTGAGCCGCAGTGCCATGAATACCATGAACTAGTATACACCATGAATGAAGTCGAGGTGGCTAAAGGTGGGAAGCAGATACGAAGCGCAAGCCGTAAGAAAGCAAAAGCTGAATTTTCCTGTCTCTCATTTCCTATTAGCAGCCATTGGTATATACATTGAGCACTAACTGAAAGGAAAAGGTCGCTACGTTATACTCGCTGGGCGTAACCTCCTTGGTTTTAGAAAGGTTTAGCTAGCGTATTGCCGCAGTGCCATGAATGCAGTGAGCTAGTATAAACCATGAACTCGAGGTGGTTAAAGGTGGGAAGTAGACTCGAAGCGCAAGCCGAAATAAAGTGTGCGTGTGGCACCTCTTGTTTAGTCCTTGGAATGTCCGCTGAATCGCAGTGCTTCTATATGGGGAATATATGATGAAAATATGCGAGATGGTGGTACTTGGATTGTTAAATATAGATGGACGAACGGACACACAGACAGATGCACGAATTGGAGGCGGAAATGTTGTAGGCCCGTGTGCTCAGGTTTGAGTGCACGTGAAAGAACCCCAGGTAGTCTAAATTTCCGGAGCCCTCCACTACGGCGTCTCTCATAATCATATGGCGGTTTTGGGACGTTAAACCCCACATATCAATCAATCAACAGATGCATGGATGGACGCATGAACGGACGCAGGGGCGGGTGCATGGACTAACGCAGGGATGGACGCACGAGCAGACGCACGCACGGACAGGTGGATGGATGCATGGACGGTCACACAGACGGACGCATGAACGGATCGAAGCAAAAACGAATGGGCGGACGAATGCTTCGCCCCACTCTCCATCGTTCACTCCGTGGATAAGCTGCCAGCTTTTTTTTTTTTTTTTTGGTCCCTATTGACGCGCAGATTGTGATGACATTTCTGGTGCAGAGTTTCTCCTCTCACAAGTAACGCGATTGCAAGTTTTTTTTTTTTACAAAAAACGGGAAAACACAGTTTCAATACTCATTTTTCTTTGTTTCTGTTATTGTGGTACATGATTCACTGTTGGCGACACTAAATCGCATTGACATCGCTCAAAGGCCTTTTTCAGTTTGGACAACACTGCAAAAAGCCACTTACGCGCCGAGAAGGTGAGAACATGGCTAATCGATCCACCACCAACAAAGTCATTGCAATAAATGACGCTGTAAGTACCTGTGTCGTATACTGGTGCACAAACATGAAAAAAAATCCGAACATAGATGGACATATGCCACAAGCGGGACTACATCAGATGCAAACGCAAAAAAAAAATAACTGTTGCATCGGTGTTCCTAATTTCATTAGAAACACCGATGCAACAGTTATTATTAACGTTTAAATTTTTTTCAGCACTACTGCGGTGCGCAAGCTACCGAAAATAAACTGCCTTCAATGAATTCTGCGGCTCGCCCGAGAGACGTCGGCGAAAAAGGCACCGCGCGCCGCGCGTACACCCGGGCGAGGAAAATTGAGAAGGAAACGCGCGCTTGGAAGAGAGTGTCCTTACTTTTCCACGATAAAGTGCCTTCACTGCTGGAGCGCGCGGGTCCTGTGTTGGCTTGTTTCCATTCATACAAATTTACAATGTACAGGAAAAAGTCAAGAGCGAGTAAACATGGGAGGCAGGTACGCTTGTCAACATCCTGCGGCGGTGTCATATTCTTTGTTTAATTTTATCCGAAGTGCTCAGAATATTATTCAGTACTGAAGGGTACGAGGTGATAAGAAGACTAATTATGAGGCAAGCAGTTTTTATTCATGCTCTATCTGAGGTGCGTATTGACCAAATAGGTTCACAAAAAAGTATTTTAGGACCTGACAAGGATGGTCAGAGCAATAAGTGGAATTTCAGAATTTTTTTCCAACCATTGCAAATGTAAGTCAAGCCAAAATACACCATAAAGAAACATAGCAAGCCGCGGTATACATTTTATATTTCAGAAACAGTGGTAAGGATAAGTTAACTGCGTTAATCTCAGAAAGAAAATTTATAATAGCACGAAGAGAATTTTCATGGGTACTTTACCAAACAGGAAACAATATTTTAAATCCCTTATATAGGAAAAAATAACTATAAGAACTAAAAGAGAAGAAAATGATGTGCACGATCTATCGTAGATTGATTGATTGATTTGTGGGGTTTAACGTCCCAAAACCACCATATGGTTATGAGAGACGCCGTAGTGGAGGGCTCTGGAAATTTTGACCACCTGGGGTTCTTTAACGTGCACCCAAATCTGAGTACACGGGCCTACAACATTTCCGCCTCCATCGGAAATGCAGCCGCCGCAGCCAGGATTTGATCCCGCGACCTGCGGGTCAGCAGCCGAGTACCTTAGCCACTAGACCACCATGGCGGGGCGATCTATCGTAGAACACATACCACTAAATATAGAGTGACGAATATAATTGGACAAACTGCTGTGGACATTTCGCATTGCTCCCCGTTAATAAATGTGATATCACTGATAACTGCTTCCTAGTTATTGAGCAATGTAAAAGTTCATCAGCATTGTTTGAAAGTAATGGACCTCTATAGAGTGTAATCCAGACTGATATCATTTTACCATCAGGTAGTCCTAGTTGTCTGACCAGCCGAAAATGTTATAATTATTAAAAGGCAGATCCACCGTACAGTGTAAGTGGATGGTATGCGAAGCACGAAGGAGAAATATTCATTGGTGACTTTAAAAAAGCACAACCTTACGAGGTGGAGGTAAATCATGCGGTGCATGACTTCCGTGTTATGATTATCATGTTTTGATGTGTCGTTTACTTTCTTTACCTATTCACATAACGTGATACCAAATTTAGTGTATGTGAAGCTGGCGAAACGGCGGCGAGAATGCTACGAGCGTGGTAATTGATTGATATGTGGAGTTTAACGTCCCAAAACCACTATATGATTATGACAGACGCCGTAGTGGAGGGCTCCGGAAATTTAGACCACCTGGGGTTCTTTAACGTGCACCCAAATCTGAGCACACGGGCCTACAACATTTCCGCTACGAGCGTGGTATGTTGTCATGTTCTTACACACCACGCGTGTCAGGATTATCATGTTTGCTCCCTTCATATACTTCGTCATTCATTGGCGTCATGTAAAACCAAATTTGATATATGTGGAGCTAGCCAAACAGCCGTAAGGGCATCATAAAGGACCCAATATACTCCAAAGAGCGCAGCGCAGTCGCCAAAGTAAATATCGAAGTGACGGCCATCCTTGAAAGCGAGCCGATCTGGAGGAGAAGGTTGTTACTCGAGTCGTGGCACATACAGAGAGTAGCCCATAATATCAACCGCTCTCTCGGAACCCTATCCCCAGTGTATTCACACGGAGTGCGCTCCACGGCAAAACGAGAGAGAGAGAGGGGGTCATTAGCCACTCCGCGAGTGCTTTGAAGACGACGCTGCTAGTAGCATCCGCAGTTACCCCTGAGGAAGGAACCAAGTTGGTTCCAAAACGTCGCGTTTCTTCAAAACTTTTGGTTCGAGTCTAAATCAACTCCCAATCTCATGACTATCATGTTTGCACCAGCTACATGCCTTCGTCATCCGTTGATGTCACGTAATACAAAATTCGGCATAAGTGAAGCTAGAGAAACGGCCGTGGGTGCATCATCAGTGTCGCATGTAGTCATCTTGTTACATTACACGCATCTCATGTTTATCACGCTTGAATGTGTCATTTACCTATGTCGTCCATTCACGTCCCGTAATACCAAATTTCGTATCGACGAAGCTAGCAAAACGGCCGCCAGCGCATCATGAGCGTGGCATGTAGTCGAGTCGTAACATGACACGCATGTCGTGATTACCATGTTAGCACCAGTCACATACCTTTGTCATCTATTCACGTACTGCAATACCAAATTTGGTATAGGTGACGCTAGCAAAACAGCCGCGAGCGCATCATGAGCGTGGCTTGTAGTCATGCTGTTATATGGCACGCATGTCTTGATTTTCTTGTTAGGGTCTGTCGCTTGCGTTCGTCATGCAATTATGTCAGACCATACCAGTTTTGTAACATCCCATGTGAACGAAACCACCGCAAGAGCTGCAAGTTTGTGAAATGTAAATCATGACATTCATCACTAGCATGTCATGATTTTCATGTTATGACACGTAAAATATGTTCTCCATACGGCCATGTTATTCCATACCAAGTTTGGTGTCGATATCATTAACGAAACAGCCAGAAAAGCTAAATGTCGTAGCTGGCTAGATAGATATATAGTTACGCTCAAGGTCGCCGGAGATCGCTGAGAAATACTTCGCATATAAAAATATTGTATGTTTGAATCGACGATGCGGTTGGTGAGAGCCAGATAACGCTTACAAGAAACACTGATATTTAAGCATTTTCCACAACTATCAATACTCGGTTGTGCTGTTTTCGAAAAATTTGGTATGTGCTAAGCGCACGGTTGCATTTGATCTCGTCCAATAAGGGCGAATTTATTGAATATTTCCATGCACCTTTACTTTCTCATATTGACGTATTTATAGTTTGCTCACAAAACCTACTATCATGCTCTGTTTAGCGTACGATGGATTGTTTCCTTTATTTGCAAGGTTACATGCAGGACGCGAAGAGTAATTTTGTTCGAGAGCTTACGCAAGCACATGTGACACGGCTAGAATTTTCCGTGTAGCAACTAAATACTCCAATGCTCCTCACCGCAGGCCAGTTTATCAACGACCGACGCTATGTTCGCCGCTATCAGTGTACAGCCTTTGTGAACGTTTTGACGTTTCGTAATTGGCGCAAAGATGGAAGCGTTAAAAAAGACGGGAGGAAAGTAACAGATGAGCGCCAACTACCGAGTGTTTGTTGCCATCGTGGGATAGAAAAAAAGAAACAGGCAAACTTCCCCAGATGCGCACTGGAAGAGAAGAGTTACCTCCCACAAGTCATAACATGAGCAGTTAAATGAAGAAAAACACCACTCTTCCCAATGGTATTAGCAAGCTCCCTGAGGTGGCCTTCAATACATCGTCTTGTTTGACCAGTGTGAAAATTCGACAGACCCCATGTACCTCTGAAATCAACGTTATGCGAAGCATGTAGAAGAAATGCGACCACATTATAATTTTTTAATCGATCGAACCGTTATCAAGTGTCGCTAAATATATATACAAATTTTGCACACAGAGACATATGGTAAAAGGTTCTTGATGTCTGTTGAACAGTTCTTAGCACTTGCGCACAATGCCAACATGAAAATGAGTATTAGCAACACCAAAAGCCACAAGCTGGTGTGAAGCGCTGGTGCTCAGGAGGTTGGTAGCCCTGGACACTGCTACATACACCAACCTACACAGATGGTGCCTAACAAAAACTCACGTTAACTCGACATGACAGTTCTATCATAGCTCTACACATGTAATGTACGTAAAAAAAGTCACAGCTTGGCTACTTAAGGAAAGCAAGGAATGTGAAAGCGAAAAAAAAATTGGCAGATCCCATTTACTGGGTATCAACGTTCTGCGAAGCATGTAGAGGGCAGGTGACCGTGTTGGAATTTTTGTGTTGGGTGACACTAGATATATGTACAATTTTTGTACGCACAGACATATGTTGACGAGTTTAAGATGCTTATATAACCAGTTGTTTGCACTTGCACTACGATGTCAACTGGAACATGTGTATGAGCAACACCAGAAGCTAATATGAAGCGTTGATACTCGCCAGGATGGTCGCTCTGGACACAGCGACATAAATCAACGTCAGTGCATAACAACTAACCACAATTTACGTTAAGGCGACGTGACGGCTGTATCAAAGTAGTACATGTGTAATGTTTAAAAAATTGAGTACGCAAAAGTGCAACCACTATTGACGTTTCACGAAGATTAGCGTCTATTACTTGAGTTCGATTCCAGCTGTGACCCTAATTTATTCGTTGCATTTGTCTGATCGTTGCTAACGATGTCGGGTATTTCTTAACTCTCGCGCGTTAAAATTGTCCATGTGTGTTCTCGTCGTTCCTGGGTTGATAATAAGTGTTCATCACTTGTGCACATACGCGCACACCAGCGGCACATACCCTTCCGGGCGTTAGCGCCACTGCATGGCGGGAATTGTTTGACGACGAACGCAACCGGACAGTGACAATATTCATGCTGTGACCAGCGCGTCATATTCGCCAGACCATCATATTCTCCCATGCTAATTTTGGTTCACACCAAGCTAAGGAGTTGACCATGAGAGCGCCCAAACGTAGGCGGCTAGATTGTGTTTCGCCTGGGAGTCCCCACCGAACGTCAATGCCTCTGCAAAGGCAATCTGGGTCAAGGCCAGTGACCCAGTCCGCCTGACGCGATCAACTCAACGACGTCAACAAGCGGCGGCGCCAGTCTGTCCCGCAATGCACTGTGAGCTCCCTCAGCCCACCAGCCTATAGAAGCTATTAGTGCCTTCCAGTCTGGCGAGTCTTACGCAATGCGTGGCAACGTCACTCGTCCTTGGGTGCAACCATGCGCAGTGGCTTCAGACTTGATGAGCATGACGCGGCCAAGCGGTGGGCCCCATTGAAGGATTCTGACATCACGGCCAGTGGCACTTCTAGTTGGACGTTGGTGACTGAAAAGATCCACCCGGTGCCTTAAAAAAAAGCCCTGCGGCGCGTCGCAAGCAGTAGACCTATGTGCCAGAGAAGCCTCTCATTGCTTCGAGTCCCCGCGCTGTCGGCGTGGCCCGTGTCCTTGTAAGCGGCAAGTTTCGTGGCGCCCTTCGTAACCTCGTCGGCGGCTCGCTTTGTAACAGCGATAGGCAGCTGTGGGATCACCGGCATCAGCGGCCTCGATGCGGTGAGTGCCTTATGTTGCCCCTCAGTTTACCAGAGTACTCTAGCACAGCTTATAGTAGTTTAGAGAAGGACTGTGTGAAACAATAATGAGTAATCTTTGATAGTTTCAAGCCAAGTCGGAGAGATTCTTTGAAACCAAAGATATTGCGGAGGGTGTAAACACAGCAGGGTGTTAAAAATTGCTTCCGTTTCTTGCTATTAGACTTACAGGGGGTGCGGCAAGTAAATTCTTAGCAGGGGTAAAAAGCAAGAGGCTTGTGTCAACGTAGCGAACCTTAAAGTTAAGCACTTAACCCATCAAAACTTGTGAGGAACTTGGCATTACTTGGGGCCGTGCGAAACAAAAGCAAGCGATCCTTGAGATCATGAAGGATGAAGGAGTGTCGGCTGAGGAAACCGATGAGCCTGGGCTGATGTCAAAGCACGCTGCGAGAAGGCTGAAAGGCGTGAACATCGCGAGCGTGAGGAAGCCGCGAGACAGGAGCGCCTTAAGTTCAAACAAATAGAATTCGCAATCATAGAGTGTTCGCAGGCGCCTAGCGTAGCTTCTGCGACAGCTCAGGTCAGCGGTTATAGAATTAGGAACCAACTGTAACCGTTTGTAGTAGGCGAGGACATGGCGAAGTATCTGGTCAAGTTTGAACACGTCTGGGAGCGAAACGCTTTAGAGTGGTCTCTTTGGGCGCTGAACCTGTTAGCTCTCTTCCCCGGCAAAGTGTCCAACGTGATAACGTGCTCGTAGAGGTAAGCGTTTGAGAGCTATGACGAGGTTAAAGAAGTGCTCTTGAGAAGTTATAAGTTGTCACCCGCGGCTTTCAGACAAAGGTTCCGGCATGCTAAAAAGGACAATGAGTCACACGTTGTCTTCGCGTTTCGTCTTAAAGCCGATTTAATTAAATGGCTCAAAGGCGAAGGTGTTTATGACGATTGCGATAAAGTGGTATAATTCATTGCATTGGAGCGATTCTACCGCTGCATCGTGGAGGATGTCAAGCTTTGGCTGCAGGACAAACTTGGTGAAGTACACCTAGACAAGGCAGCAGAGTTAGCTGAAGAGTATTATACTCGCTGAAAGGCCGTAGCAGGGCACTGCGCGTTGAAAAGGATGAAAGGAAAGAGGGCTTTTAAAAAAACCTGATCAACGTAAACCCGCTCCGCACCGTAATTTCAAGAAGGACCCGTCTCTTACGAAGGACAGTTTAAGGGAAGGGCAAGCGGAAGCGGAGAAATCGAGTGAGGTTCTTAGACAACGAACTGATACCACACGTTCGTTTGAATCACAGAAGCCGCTAATCTGCTACAACTGCCAAAATGATGGGCACGTGGTGATAAACTGCAAGCGAAAGTTTGCTTTCGCAAAAAATCCGAAATTCGGAAAAGAACATGCGGTTGTTAGAGCCGTATCTCTAAGAATTTAGTGTGAATGGGAAAACGTGTCGAGCACTTCGAGACTCAGCGGCAACCATGGACGTTGTCCTTCCTTCGTTGGTCTCTCCACATGACTCTACAGGAGATGGCGCGTGGATCAGACAAGTCGCTTACTAATCGCTATGGTTGTCATTGAAGGCCCGTTCGGAACGCATCGCACTGAAGCGGATGTGTCTGCCGCGCTTCCCGATCGTTTTCCTTATCTTTTCTCTAATAACTCAGAGCAGCTTCTCAAAGAGCAGGGTAAATCGTTCTTCTCCAACTTCGCGTACATGGCCCTCACGCGATCGCAAGCGCGAAAGCTTTCGCAGGAACTTGATCTTGTTCAGTGTGGTCAAACACCACCTGCGATGACTGCTGATCTGCGGGACCTTGGTGGCGGGTCGACGGAACTTTGGACAGGAAGTTCTCCGTGTGAGTCGTTTGAGTAGTCACTTGAGTAGCCCGTCGCCGAAGCGACTGGCGCAGTCTGTGTCGGCGGAGGAGACGACATGGCGCCATTGAGTCAGAGCGAGAGGAATGCAACTCTCTCACCTGTAGCGGAAAGTTGGAGTGAGCTGTCGAGGTTTGATCGAGAAACGCTCATTCGAGAGCAGCGTGAGTACCTCTTGAATAAAGCGCTAATGGAAAGCGTAAACTTGAACAAAAAGAAAAAAGAATTTAGCCTTTTTTGAGAAAGCAGGGCTCTTGTATAGGAGCTACACAAATGCGCAAGGTCGCAAGTGTGAGCAGCTCTTGATGCCACAAAAGTATCGCCACCATCTGGTAAAACTGGCGCATGAAAATGCGTGGGAAGGGCACCTAGGCATAAAAAAGACCAAGGCTAGAGTTTCCCTTCAATTTTATTGTCCGAAATGCTGGAAGGATATTCAAGACTGAATGCTCATGCGACACTTCTCAGAGAGCGGGGAAATCTACGGACAAGTGGAAAGCACCCATGAAGCTTGAGCCAATTATCATAGAACCTTTTCGACGCCTAGTAATTAATATTGTCGGGCCATTGTCAGAGTCAAGGCAAGGTGGTCGGTACATCCTCACGGCACTCTGCGTAGCCACAAAATTTCCGGAAGTGATACCACTTAAGGAGCTCAATTCCCCTCATGTCGTGGATGCAATGCAATCTATATTTGCACGTGTCGGATTTCCTTCTGAAATCCAATGCGACCATGGTAGTATATTCACCAGCTGCCTTACCTCTACCTTTTTGGATAAATGTGGAATAAAAGTAGTGGGCAGATTGATTCATCCCCCGCAATCTAATCCGATAGAGCGTATGCATTCCGTTCTGAAACGTATACTGAGAGCTCTTTGCTACCAGCATAAATGAGACTGGAAAGCGTGTATTCCTCCCGCTATGTTTGCTTTCAGATCAGCTCCTCATGAAAGCTCTTGTTTTAGCCCTGCAGAGCTTCTTTATGGCAGGAGTTTGGGAACACCATTGTGAATGCTACGTGAGTGCGTATGTTCTAAACCTCCGTCAGAGGACGGTGTAATAAGGACCACCTCCGGATGCAAACCAGCAGTTGTGGTAAAAGTGATGATACGCAAACTCCCGCGCATGCCAAATGATGCTGGTGAGTTCCACGCTTTACGAAAACTAAGATTATCGGCAAAAACAGAGCACAAACAGTGAAGGAAATCGTTACATGTTGCCGAAAGATGTGGAGCTTAGACCGTTGTGATCCTTGTTCATGGCGAACACAACTGTTTATTTCCCTCCACAAGCTGCCCAGACTTCATCTTGTTATTTTGCCCGTGGCAGTAAGTGACGCTAGCAGCCGGTGGTATGACATTACCAATTGTCGGACTCCTCCCCGCTTAGTTCTTGTCATGGCGAATGCCGATTAACAAGGCGTCTTTGATTCAATGGAAGGACTGGTTGTGGCAGTTCCGGCTCAGCAGCAACTTCTGCAGGCTCAACAGGTTCTGTTGCTTACTGTTCAGTTGGCCGGTCCCGAGGCACAGCGTCTGCAGGTGGTGGTGTCTATGCGAGCTTGGGCCGAGTGTGGTCCGCATGTCTCTGCCAGACAGTTTTGTCTTGTAATTCAACCTCAGATAACGCACAGCTAATGGGACCAGTGACAGAAGCGGTTACCCATGAAGGGCCTGGTGAAATGTTCCTGGTGAACACTGGGGCACCCGGGTCCGTTGGCGCACTGAGGCAACTCTTGTCCGCATCCAGTTTTTGCTTTATCTGCTTCAACAGAACACACAAGCGCAGACTTGGAGGCTTAGCATCCAGATGTCTTCAATCTTCTTCCCATGAGCAACTCACATGGCACACCCCTGTTATTTCATGAGGCATGGAGTGGTAGTGAAATTGCGCCCTGGCCGCTTCTGTCCTGAATTCACCCTCTTTACTTTTCTTCAGAATATTTTTGATAGTCTGTACGACCCGCGCTGCAGCTCCACTGAGAGCAGGGTGATATGGAGGCACCAGCATTCGATGAATGCTATTCCTTTTCAGGAAGGCAGTGTACTGGCTGCTGGTGAATGCTGGCCTATTGTCTGGCACAATGATGTCTGGTAGCCCATGTTGTCAAAAGACGGTCCTGAAGACTTCGATGGTGGGCTCTGTAGATAGCGACGGAACATAAAAAACTTCTTTTCATTTTCATAAAGCGCGCTCAGTTTGTTACGCAGAGCGTCGGTAAAAAATGGCGCGAGCGAAAATAAAAAACACAAGCAAAGCATAATACCCACGCGTCTCCAAGAGAACCGCGCAGGAGACCGATCTTCGTACAGAAAAAGTGGAAAAAGTGTCCGAGGCTGGGGGTACGCGAAGGGAGGTGAGGAGGGGAGAGGAGGTCGAGCACGCGGCGTCGAGTACAGTGGATGGCGGTACTTTCCCACGAACAAAGGGCTTCATCAAGCGGCTGCTTGTAGAGCGTTCAAGCGGGTGCGATGGCAATCACAGCGTCTATTCCGTCATCTAGTGGTGAGCAAAAGAACCGGTCATCGGTGATATGCAACTGGAGGTGTGATTGCGACCCCTCTCCCTTCAAGGCAGTTACGTAATCTCCTTGAAGGGGAGGTGGTAACTAATCCCATCGCAGTTTAAAAACATAGGTGTTGGATGGCTTCCGGTTATGTGTGCCACCGCAGCCTAGCAGTATTGATGATAAGAAAAGGCTTAACGAGTAGCCACTTCAGTTTTGAAATGTTTCTCCTCGTGTCTGATCAAATACTTCATGAAAACTTTCTTTAAGCTAGATGACACATTATTAGGGTTAGTCCTCGATTTTTATTTCCTCCACTTTACCTGAGCGTGAAAAAAGAGTCTTTCCCTACTTCAACACAACTTACAACACAAGATTTCTGCTTCGGTGTTAGAGAGTAATGAATGAGGTGACCAGAAATTTGTCCGTTAGCAACACGTGCTCCTACTATTACTACGTGGAAAGCGACCAAAAAATATAATATTAGAAATATATTGACTGACGCTTGTTTCATTGGTGTATTTATTCTCTGCGTGTGGATGAGACGATGTGTTTTGAGTGTTTTGTTGAGTGCTTAAGTTCCGCTTCTTCTTAGGTAAATAATTACTGTTATTTATTACAGTCTTGTTTATCTCTAGAGTACAGAAACTCGTGACTTTGGTTTCACAACCAAACTTTTGTCATATAAATATATTGGGCTGGAAGCGTTCACTGTTAATAATTTGTATGTAGCTACAAAATGAAGTAAAATACCCAGCTATAGTAGCAGCTAGTCGGACAGTAGTTTGAAGCGCATCAGTGATGTTTTTATTTGACCCGCTGCGTATGGAGTAAAAACAATAAAATTCGACAAGGCTCTATAAGTAAAACTTCATTATTTCCAAGGCCATATGCCCCTCACTCTCTCATCGACTGAGCACATTGTAGTAGTAGCTCAATACATAGTTTCAGTCTGGCATCTCTAGCGATTCTGCCAACGCAGGCTGAGAGTGATTGCCAAGAAGTTTTCGCGTACACAGGGCCGTGGCGGACGCCCCACTAAACTTAGTCATAACAGGAATGTCTGTGTATCTGGTATTTATTCAAAATAAAGCAATTTTTGTGCAATTTTTCTTCACATTACGTCGTATAACTGGCAAGGATCTGTGTGTGGATTTTCGATTGCAATAGCCATTTCTCCGCAGAAAGAGACTGAGTCGTTTTCGCAGTCATTATGTTCAATTTCTTCACCTTTACGTGTTCCCCATATCATGCACTGTGGTTTTCCTGTGAAATAAAACGTGAATAAACAACACTGAACAGTACTACACAATATATCGATTGCCTCGACAACAACATGGTGCAATACTAGCGGTTAGCGGTAAACAAAGGTGTTCTAGTTACAAACAACCTGCAGCAATCGGCAAGTGCTTCGCAGTGATATATATTAGGTCTAATACATTCCCTACACTTGCTTTATATTATTGGTGGTTAGATCCGAGTATTATTGTGTCTAAAAATAAAAAAATGAGGCCATAAGTATACACTTCTTTCCTTCACACACACACACGTATATATATATATATATAATATATATATATATATATATATATATATATATATATATATATATATATATATATATATATTCTGTGTAATACCTTCTGTTATACTTTCCTCGGCATTTTCGTCTGTTAGGTGTCGTTAGTATTGTGTAAAACAGGGAAAAACGAGCGCTTAAGTATACGATTCTTCTCTTAAATATATGTTTATAGTCAAATGCTCCTAAATGTACACAAATCAGACGTTCTTCATTGTTCTGGCCAGCTAATAGTGAATGGTATCAAACCTCTCATTAATTTAGCGACACTTGGCTGGCACCCATTGCATTTGGACGTTTCACGCAAAGTGCCAAGCACAGCCCTGTTACATTCAATGATCTCTAATAATTTGAACTTAATCGGGGGGTAATGTGAAAAGTCTGAGTAGGCATTTCAAGTGGCTCTATATTGTGGAATACGCGCCTTTGTACTATACAGGGTGTCCCAGGTAACTTTTGCCAGGTCTAAAAACATGCCGGTACATGCGATTACTACGCTACCAACAGCATGTTGCTCATCGTTGCCTGGAAATAGTTAGACTTTTTTGTGTTGTCAAATACTGTTTCGATAGATATGTTTAATTAACTTACTTTTCAAGTAACGAAGATAGATGAAAAAAATTCAATAACACAGTGGGTATTGGTTTGCAAAACATCCTGTTAGCTCTGAGCTTTATATACCCATTATACCTTTTATACCTTAATATATATATATATATATATATATATATATATATATAGTGGGAGTAATAATTCAATGGGCCAGTTAGTCTTCGTGAAGGAATGGGATAAGGCACAACGGGAGCGATGTCAACAAGGATAAATATACTTATTTCCCAACAGTTTCGGGAGGGGTCCTTCCTTCATCAGGAGATGAGTTATACTGACATGAATTTCCAAACTTCGTTGCTGCCGCGTCTCTCTCGCCTTGAAACATGTTTGCGAGAGTTAAAGGGAACTAAAAAAAGGAAAAAAAAACAAAAAAAGAAAAAAGGGGAGAAAAAAAGAAAAAAAAAGAAAAGAAAGAAAGTAAAAAAGAGGAAGAACCACTGTCAACATTGAGAACGAAACCAACTGTCCGTGTACGTTCACATACGTTTCTTATCACGTGCTGTTCAGTTCTCGACATGTGTCGGGCCACCCAAGATTGTCGCCGCGGTGGCGGGAGGGTCCGTGACGGCGTGTAGCATGTACATGCTACATTGCAACATCTGCGGACAAGAATATATCGGCCAAACAGACACGCCATTTCGGCTGCGGTTCAATAATCACCGGTACCACGCAACTTCACTGCCGAAGCTACCTTTATCTAGACATCAGCGCCCTCCGAACCACAGTTTTGAAAATATCAGCGTAACTCTTTTGCAGTCCGGTTTCTCAAACAGGCGCGAGCACGAACAGCGTGAGGCATATTTTATTTTAAAATTTCGAACATTAGTAGCCGGCATCAACGAGGACCCCGGAATACTCAACTGCCTCCGAGAAGTAAGCCAGGAGGAAATTGGTGACAAAGATTGATAGCTGGAGACCATGCTTTTTTGTGACTGACTCGTACGTGTGCACTGTCCTTTCTTGTTTTTGTTTTTCGTTTTTTTCTTCCTTTTTTCTTTTCTTCCTTTTTTTTCACATGCACATACAAAGTGTTTTCGTTCGCCTACCACTTGATGACCATTGAAGGTAAACGGACGAAGATTAAAGGTAAAAAGAGCCGACCGACCCAATAACGGGAAACCCTTCCTTTACGCACGCCGCACGCCGACCGACCCATTACGGGGAAACCCTTTCTTTACGCACACTGTCAAGGACCCTCCCGGCACCGCGGCGACAATCTTGGGTGGCCCGACACACGTCGAGAACTGAACAGCACGTGACAAGAAACGTATGTGGACGTACACGGACAGTCGGTTTCGTTCTCAGTGTTGACAGTGGTTCTTCCTCTTTTTTCCTCTCTTTCTTTTCTTTTTTTTCCTTTTTCCTCCCCTCTTTTTTGTTTTTTTGTTTTTTATCCTTTTTTTAGTTCCCTCTCACTCTCGTAAACATGTTTCAAGGCGAGAGGGACGCGGCAGCAACGAAGTTTGGAAATTCGTGTCAGTATAACTACTCATCCCCTGATGAAGAAAGGACGCCTCCCGAAACTGTTGGGAAATAATTATATTTATCCTTGCTGACAACGCTCCCGTTGTGCCATATCGCATACCTATATATATATATATATATATATATATATATATATATATATATATATATATATATATATATATATATATATATATATATATATAATATATATATATATATATATATATATATATTATATATATATATATATAGACATATATATACATTTATTTATTTATTTATAAAGGTATATTTATATACCTTTTATATCCTAAAAATACTGATGTTAGCACTGGTAGTCATCGGGCGATGGAAATCTTGTACTGCATGTATTTATAAAATTTAATGGTATGTATCACATGTCTCTCATGTTCTAGTCTGATTCCTTCCTGAGTGATTGTTATTTAAGTATGTTATGTAGTAAGTACGTTACAAGAATTGTATAATCAGTCAGATTCAACCTAACATGATATTGTTTTTGTCAGCTATTCTTAGCTATATTACTTCTTTTGTTCATGAAAGTCTGGATGCCGCGAAAGCTGTTTTTTATTTTTATTTTTGATGTACGAACTGTGTATAAGGGTGTTGGGTCCTCTGTCAGGCTATATGCCTTTAGCCCCAACGTCCTTTTGTGTCTTGTGTCTTGTACAAAAAAAAACAATAAAACAAATTTTGAAAATTGAAATTGAAAAATATCATTTAGGTATAATTGCTTTTCTGCTAATTACAAATGCCCGCAAATTACAAAAAATACCATGAGGCAAACCCGCTCGTTCGCCAATGCGCACAGTTTTTCTGGTGCTTCCTTACGTTCCGTGTACGAACGACCATAGCATTTGCCTCAATGTGCTGCCTCGGCAGGGCCGCAACGGTGGTCACGTTTTGCCATCGGCCACAAAAACGATAACGGTTGGGACTGCTTATCGCTGTTATGAACTGGTGTGAGGGAATCGTGTCTGTTCTGCTCTGTTCTGTTTTAACGTTTTGCTGTGACGAGGTTGAGGTGCGTACTGCCTCGGCTACTGCATATCGCGAAGTTCTGCAGTGCAAAAAAAGGAATGATACAGAACGGTACCCAAAAAATAACAATGCAAAAAAGAAAAAAACATAATAGCGCACTGAAACCATTTCGAATATTATGCCAAATACACAGTTTTCTTAGAGAAGTTCACACAGTCATAAACTGTTTACACGCACACCTTCCTTTTAAACTGTCAGTATATGCATGAACACATTTTATGAATATCCATCTCTGACTGTCTATCATAGGTGCCGCTTGTCCAGTCCGATCTCCACTAAAAAGTCTGTCGGAAATATTATTGCCTTTTCTGGAGATGCATCTCAGGTCATTGTCCAACTAAATTCTATAGTGCGAGGGGCCGTCTGTCCAAACTTGCTAATTTGTTCTTTATTTTTTCTCTTTCATTCGCGTATTCAACGCACTTCAAAAGAATATGGCGAACATTTTCTTTTGCATGATCACGATAGCATTCCAGTGGGTTGGATCAATGTATCTTGTGCAGGAAGCTGTTCGTGTATGCTACATCCAATCGAAATCGGTGGATTAAGGTCTCTAGGTGTCGTGGGAGGTCTGTCGCTATTGAAAATTTTCTGTGTGGATCAACTTCATAAAGTACTGTTTACTTTGATTTAGGACTAGCAAACCACTTCTCTATCGAACAATAAGGTTAGCTCCTTGCGTTATCAACTGTCGAATATCTGCCCCAGACATAGAGATTGCGAAATCCCGTCCTTCCTTCAATCCTTTCTTTGCGAGGCTCTCAGCCTTTTCATTTTCCTTTATTACCATGTGGCTGGGTATCCTTTCTAATACGATGTTGTAACCTTGCGATGAGGCATATTTCACAGTTTCTGCAATACATTGTGCTATTTCACCATTTCCGTAAAGTGATCTCGCATTTCTGATAAGCTGAAGAGCAGGTTTGCTATCCTTGCATATCACCCACTTTCGTGGCTCAGGATCCTCGCAGATAAGCTTAACTGCTTTAAAGATAGCCACCGATTCTGGTGTCGTCGATAAAGATTTGTGCGGTAATTTCTACATTCTCTTTTTCTGAATGTCGGGTATAAAGACCGCACAGGCCAACGCTTCTTAGGTGCATGATCATCTGTATATATCTTCGTTTTTTTTCCATTATGCACGATATGAAACGGATGTTGTACCGTCTGTGCCGCTACTAGAAGTGCCATTTCGGCTTTCTTGTCTATGCCGTTTATTTACCGGATAACGTTGAGAAGTGGGAGCGTCCAAGGTGGTTTTGAAGGTTTCCATTGTGTAAATTCTGGTAATACTGCTTCAAATGATTGTACACTATCCTGTAGTCTCGTTGCCGTTCTTTGTGTTAGTTCACCAGATAAATAATGACTCATATTGCGTGAAAAAACTGAATTAATTTCAAGATGTTTAATTACTTCAATGTACTGCCAAAGGTGGCTCTTGAGCCTCCGCGTACACTAAAGTAGTGGAAGTTGACCGTGGCAAACACAGACATACCCTCAAGCGCCATGCCACTAACAAGTGAAGTCTCCTTTCGGTGGAGGCTAGAAGTTCATGCAGCAGACGCAGTGAGTAACTTACGATGGGGCGTATCCGGGCAACATGTAGGGCTACTAACGACTTTATAGTACCACTCCATTTGGCGCCGTAGAGATGCTGAGGATTCGAATGACCTGATTCAGTTTTTGTTCAAGGGACTGGACATGAGGCGACCATGTTAGTCTCCGGTCTAAAATGACTCCCAAGAATCTATGTGTTTTAACCATTTGAATATGAATAGGCTGGTTTTGCAGAATAATCTGGAGATCTCCAGGTTTTCTTAATGTAAACGGTAGTATGGCGGTTTTAGCCAGACTCAGTGCCATACCTCTTTTTCTTGGAAAATGGTCTACAGAATGTAATGCTTCTTGTAAAGTTTGTTGTACATCCAAACCGAAGGACCAGACACCCATTTACTTATATCATCAGCATATACTGAACATCTGAAGTTAGAAGATTGTATGGGAGCTGAGTCATGACTGAATTAAAGAGAGTAGGGCTTAGCACGCTGCCCTGTGGCACTCCTTGGTTGACGGCATGTTCTGACGTTGGACCCTCCTGCGTAACTACAAAAATTTGCCGGTGTTTCAGGAAGTCAGCGATCTAACGCAGTATCTTGCCCTTGAATTCCTGTAAAGCTAGGCCTTCCAGGATCGAACGTCACTCACTGTGTCGTTTGCTCGGTGGATATCAAGGAATACAGTGACAGTGATGTTTCCTTGCGTTCGTTGGTTTTCCACTTCTATGACTAAATTCAGAATGCAGTACACTGTGCATCTACCTCTTCAAGAAGCGAGCTATGCTTTCTGGTAGTAGTTTTTTATGTCTTACCACCATAAAATTCATTCAATAATAACTTTTTTATTCACTTTTGAAAAACAACTTGTAAAACTAACCAGCCTGAACGATTTCAACTGCAAAGAGCCCTTCCCTGGCTTTAGCAATGGTACTTCTTTTGATATCTTCCGAGTTTCCGGAACTTTTTCTTATTGCCAACTTTATTGTAGATGTCCAACAGGTGTAATTTTCTTTTCTCGCACAAATTATCGAGTGCAGCGTATGTAACTCGATCTGTTCCTAGTGAACTTGTTCGTTTTACTTAAGAGAGCACATATGGGGGCTCCTGTAGTGTGAAGCTGTCATCCAGATCTGATGACCTGACCGCAGAAATCTTATTTACAACCGCCGAAGCTTATTCTGCTGATGTTTTAAATTCGCAAGTTTGGACAGTCTCTCCATTTCTTTGTTTAAGATCACAAACCTCTTCGGCAATCAAACGTTTGCTAACTCCTCGAGACAGCGCTAGAGCCTGTAGTGGCCTCGAGTGGACTACTTGCTGTCGGAGGGCGCGTACCAGGTTCCACTTTTGAGGTGCTGAGGTAAATGGGGAAAGTGAGGCACATAAATCTCGCCACCTTTTGGTTGAAAGATTCTGCAGTTAGTAATGCATTGCAGAATGTACTATCAGTGCTACCTTGAAATCCTATAAATTACCCAACCTGGGATATCTTCTTTCAGATCGGCGTCGTATTGCCTAAAGCTTCTCATGCTCAGCGTCAACACCCGAATAACCACCTAGAATGGGTACTGCATGAGTAGCTTTTCTTAGAAAATGATTTATCATCGATGCATACGTTCCTGCGTCCTAACAAGGTTCAAGATTTTGTCGCTGTAGTTCTCGAAAGATTGCCCAATTTGTAATTCTTGTTGTGCGGTTATCTCATTTTTTTCAATTTTGGGTAATGTATTATTAGTAGCAAGCAGTCACTACCTCTTGTATCAGTGCCTGTAGTCCAGTCTGCTCCAGCCACTAATTCAGAGGAGCACAAAGTGATGTCTAGTACGCTGCAGTGTTTATGCCCCCGTAGAAACATCGGAGAACCATCATTTAGTATAGCGTAACCATGGTCTTCGCATATCTTTACTATAGCAGATCACCTTACAGAACAATGCTCACTACCCCACAATTCATGGTGCGCGTTAAAATCTCCACATACAATTATAGGATCATGATCATATCTACACACTGCAGCCAACTCTGGGTATGAAACGTTTGCTTGAGGGTGCACGTATACACTAAATACAGTTACAGTAACGTCACCAAACTTCACGTTGCATCTAACGAATTCCGGCGCATCCGTATTTGAAGTAGCCACAAGTGTCAACGAAATATAGCGTCTCACACAACATCACTCTGGTTTTTGCAGCGGGACGTTCAGCTTGGTACACCACATAAGTGGAGAAGCGAAGTTTAGTGGATGCTTTTGTTTCAGAAATACACAAAATTGGAAAATCGTACTGAGCAACGAATTTCAGAAAAACTCCACTCATTCAGCAAATCATTGCAGTTCCACTGGAATATTGCACTTCTTTTGTACCAGTTAGATAGTCCGGTATTAATGATTACTACAACATAAGATGCTGAACATCTAGCAGCAACTTCACTTCAGGTAAAAAGCCTGCTTGTGGCAGGGATGTTTAGGGAACTTAAGCGAGCACTAGAATCATTGTGCGCACTGACGCATGAGCGGGTTTGTCACGTGAAATATTTCATGTATTTCACTTGAATTTCTAATTAGCAGAAAAACGCTAATACTTAACAATTATAGAGTTCAAAACTATCTATCTTGACGTTTTGCAAACCGATCTACCATTTTCTCATTGAAATTTTTGATGCATCTTCGTTCCTTCAAAAGTTTGTTAATAAACAGGTGTAAATAAACAATATTTCAGAACACAAAAATAATTCTGAATAACTACAGGCAACGGTGAGCAACATGCATGTGGTGGCGCTGTAATTGCGTGTTCTGACATATTTTAAAATCTGGCTAGAGTTACCTGGTACCTGGTACCTAGACGTTGTATACTTTATCCCTGCACGATCTGTCGGGGAAATTACCGGTCAAAGTCGAGTTCACTAAAAAGAACACCATGCGCTTTATGTTTCAATATAAGTCAATTATCTCAGAAAGATTTCGCAAAGAGCAGGATCAAAATAGTTTTGCAAGTACCGATTTGCCTCTATGTTTCTCAGAGATGTTTGTCGTATTCTCAGTTATGGGCGTATTCTGGTACCTAACAACAGTCAAGGTAACTGAAGCAGTAAATATTCATATAGGAACTGAAGCTGCAAGGCGCTTTATCTTCCCACATAGAGAGATATAGAGAGATAGGCTAATAACAAGGAAAGAAATAACCTGGATGCTGTTATCTGCTTGACAGCGTAATTATGCACCCTTCGCATCTTGTTTTTATTAGTAGCCTCGCTTTGCTTTCGTTGCACACAGAAGGAAACGAAAAATGTTTACGAGTGATTTCACCTCTGGAACTACGATCCGGGGAACGCATATTTAACTACGTCCGTGCTTTCTTATCTAATCGAACGGTTGAACTCTCAGTGGGTGACCTTCGTTCTAAGCTCATCACACTCGGTGATCGCGGCACCCCGCAGGGAGCTGTTTTGTCCCCTTTCCTTTTCAACCTCGCTATGAGGTCACTACCTCCCAAACTTGACACGATACCCGGCCTGCGATACACCCTCTACGCAGATGACATCACGCTCTGGACGACGGTGGGATCCGATGGTCAAATCGAGGAGACTCTTCAAAGAGCAACCGACGTAGTCGTTCAGCACGTGTCAGAAGCGGGTTTGGAGTGTTCCCAGAGCAAATCGGAGCTACTATTACTGCGACCTCCAGATCGCCGCAAAATTAAGACTCCACTTCCTAGTATTAACGTGTATGTCAATGACACGCCAATTAAGCAGGTGGCCCACATGAGAGTACTCGGACTCATTGTGCAAACAAACCACCACAACAACATTACGCTAGACCGTCTCACCGTAACCGTGAACCAGACGGCCCATCTTATATCTCGAGTGAGCGCTCGCAATCGAGGCATGAAGGAGAGAAAGAACTGCTACAGATAATTCAAGCCTTCGTTTTGTCGCGCTTCACGTACGCCCTCCCTTATTTGCACCTCCTTCAATCTGAGCGAGCCCAACTAAATCGGCTCTTACGCAAAGCGTATAAGGTGGCATTGGGTCTCCCCCGAAACACATCGACAGAGCACCTCCTCAGTCTTGGGCTGCATAACACCTTAGAAGAACTTCTTGAAGCGCATCTTACGGCGCAAATTCACCGATTACAGGGAAGCAGGACGGGGCGTTGGATCCTTGCTAACATTGACCATGTGGTATCTCCTACGGGTAACGATCCGGCTGTCATCCCCCCAACATCAGAAGAAATTCCTCATAAAACCACTGCCAAAGAACATGTTGGCCAGCCATCACGACGGTAGAAGGAAAGCGAGGGCCAAATTCTTGCAAAAACGTACGCGTCCAACCCAACCGTTGCGTACGTTGACGCCGCCCAATACCCGAGTTTACTAAAGCATATGCAATAAGCGTAATCACTCTCCCCGGCAACAACGCCAATTCACCTCAAATTAAAGCGGCTGCTTCTGTCCGTGTGCTTAATACGACAGAAGCTGAGGAAGCGGCGATAGCGCTAGCAGCAGCATCCGGATTCACCACTATACTCAGTGACTCAAAGGCTGCTATATCCAACTTCGCACGTGGCATTGTGGCCCCCACAACTCTGCGTTTACTATTGCCCAGTCTCCTTACAGATGCTGAGGAAGACGCACTATCCTCCATTGCGCTGGTATGGGTGCCGGCTCACGCGGGGAACCCAGGGAACGAGGCGGCCCACCTATATGCTCGAGGATTCGTCAGCCGAGCGGTGGTACCCGCCTCTGATTTGGAAAACCCTGGTGAAGCCTTGACATCCTACCATGACATCACACAATATTACCGTCTTTCGAGGCAGACAAAACCACCCCCGCACCATAAGCTAACTAAGCGCCAGGAGGTTATCTGGCGCCGCTTGCAAACACATTCTTTTCCGTGCCCATACATTTATGCACGTATATACCCCGACTCGATTGATCCGCATTGCTCGCATTGTGGCTCAATAGCCACACTTAATCACATTCTCTGGGCCTGCAGGGAAGATCCCCCCTCTCTCGATCTCCTAGCCGCTCCCTCGCCAGAGGGGTGGGAGGCAGTTCTGACCTCCACCAGCCTGGCCGTTCAGCTCCAGGCCGTACAAAGGGCAGAGGAGGTGGCCATCAGGTTCAGCCTGGCGGGTCACCTACCTCCTTAAGTCTGACGACAATAAAGTTGTGTTCTCACCTCTTGAAGGTTTCCTAAAATGCGTGCTGAAAATACATTAGTGAAGTGCCAGCTACACTCAGTTATTGGTTTTGCAAATAAGCGAATTATTCTATGCAACAATAGCTAGTGCTGCGATGTTAGCATTCAGTGCTGCCATCACAATCCCCCTCAACGGCCAACCCTTGCCATAAAAGTCAATGCTCGAGTGCCAACACAATCCGTCTTGGCGCAGCAAGTCTGCTGAGGCCTTATTGAGCTTCTTGTGTGCCGGTGGCGTAGTGCATAGGCTATGGCACCTTCGCTTCTGTTATTTTTTAGCGCGTCTATTTTTCTCTTCGTTTTCTTTGATATCTTTTCCTCATTCCGTCTTCTGTAGAGCAGGTAACAATATAGTTGCTACAATTCTGGTTAATCTCCCCGCTATTCTCCGAATATAAGTCTCTCTCTCAGTTCGGATAAAATGACGAAACATTAGTATGCATTCACCTTACTACCCATTACACTAACTCATCTTGAGGAATCATGTACAAGTGTCCCTCTTCTGGAAACCTGAGGACATTTAAAGATTTTGTAACTTGAAATGTCCGTTAGTACTGTCAGCTTTTCTTGTTTTCTTTATGGTATGGCAAACTAATGGTGTACAGTATCAACAAAAACAATGTGTCCTGTAATGCATTCATTCTTGAGACCTGCTTAGTTTATACTAGTATATGCAGCGCTCTCCATGCTTAGTTTCATCTTTGTGACAGTACTCACCTTCAACTGATACATACGTAAGAGTGACGCAAGTGTCTTTTGCCACAAGAACGTCGTATTCATTGTTTAGGCCGAAAAGCGAACTATCAGTGTGTGATGTATCGTGTGCTGAAAAAAAACGTGCGAATTTTGAACAAGGTCGTAGAAACCACATCTTACTTGAAAAAAAAAACTTGTATATGTGGTTGTTTTGATTGTATTCATGGCACCACACAATTCCACATGAATAATCGTGAGCAGGCAATATGAACTATCATTTCACGTACAGTACCCATTACGTGGCAAGTTTGCCCTACGCCCTTATAATATGCAAAGGGATTCCCTGTGGATTGAGTTTCATGAGAATGTTGCATATTAGGAGCATAGATATAACGAGTGCACTAAAAAATATCCATCGCCTTTCAAGTGCTAGAATTCCCAAACTAGCATACACCGATTCACAGTGAAAGAAAGACAAAACAATAAATTCATGGTGATTTATACTTCCACATTCCAAGCATGTGGCTACTCTAGGCATAGCAGGTGACCAGATGATTGCTGAAATGTAGGCGATTGGACAAAATATCAGGCGAAAAGATACCAAAATGAATAGAAGAAAGAAAAAGAAAGTAGAAAGAAAAATGGCTTAATAACCAGTACTTCACCAGGAAATGCTTCAAATTTTAAAAACTGAACAGTGAGTTCTTTTAGCAAACTAGGAAGCATGCGTCATGTATAACAAAACTTGGTGATGGGTCATTTATTTTCGTCGTAGGGTCGCGCCACGTGACCACCAGTGCTGTGTAAGTGAGGCTAACGAAACGGTCGCGAGCCCATCATGTGCATGGCATGTTGTTATGTTGTTACATCACACGCATCTAATCATTATGATGTCAACAGTCACATACTTCAGTAATTCATTCACGTCTCGTAATAAAAAGTTTTGTTCATGCGAAGCTAACAAAACGGCTTTAAGTACATCATGATCATGGCATGTGGTCATGTTCTAACATGACACGCATCTCATGACTATCACGTTTGCACCAGTCATATATCTCCGTCATGCATTCACGTGCCGTAATACCAAATTTGGTATATGTGAAGCTACTGAAACGACCGCGGGCGCGCCATGAGCGTTGCGTGCAGTTATGACTCATGACTTGCATGATATGCATGTCACGATTTCGACGTTAAGTTCTGTGGCTTGTGTTCACCATGCAGTCATGTCATACCATACAAGTTTTTCAACTTGTCATGTAAACAAAATTACCGGAAAAGCATCAAGACTACGAAATGTAAATCATAACATTCATAACAAACATGTCGTGAAAGTCATTTAAAACAAGTCAATTATGCTTTATGTAGTCATGTTATGCCATGCTAAATTTGGTAACGATACCATTACCCAAAAGCCAAGAGAGTTAGAAGTCATGGGGCTAGACAGACAGACAGACAGACAGACAGACAGACAGACAGACAGACAGAAAGACAGACAGACAGACAGACAGACAGACAGACAGACAGACAGACAGATAGATAGATAGATAGATAGATAGATAGATAGATAGATAGATAGATAGATAGATAGATAGATAGACAGACAGACAGACAGACAGACAGATAGATAGATAGATAGATAGATAGAAAGATAGATAGATAGATAGATAGATAGATAGATAGATAGATAGATAGATAGATAGATAGATAGATAGATAGATATGCTCAACCTCTCCGATGTTCCCTCATAAATGCTTCGCACTTAAAATCACACCAACGACAGCTTCTTTTACACACTCCCAATCCTCTGCAAAAGGACGGCTTTCACAGGTTTCAAAGCTCATCATACCTGCACAACATATAATATTGACCAGGAAAAAAAGGATGAGCAGTTGGTAAACTTTCTAGAAGAGCTAAACGTACACGAACGAAAACCTTGGAACTTCAAAGTCATATTGACGGCTGACCGTCGGATCGTGTCGCAAATGCGTGTCAAACATATATCATTCAGCAAAATTAAACTGAAGCAATACTCCGGCAATACACAAACGTATGCTTTTCGCGTGGCAAACGGCTTGCTATTTAGAGACAAGAATTCTTTCGAATTCTGATTATACACATTAGCGAGGCTCACTGATACGATTGCTTCTCCTGGGAATCAGGAATCGACCGCGGAAAACGAATAAGTGGTAAGATGGCGAAAATCACGTGTCACCGACCGCGCTACCGGAAGCAGGTGACCGTTCCAAGCACGCACATAGAGACAACCAAATCCTTTTACTCAAACAGAAAGAGTCTTCCAGCCACCTTATTCCAAGCTAAACATGCCACAGGTTGTCGTTCTCATAGGCAAGTTATGCCTACCTCATTATGACCTTTTAGTACATTAACGCGAATAGTTCTTGCGCAGAATGTGGCGATGTTGCT
>NW_023608500.1:0-22924 GCF_013339725.1 Rhipicephalus microplus | reverse complement strand
TCGGCTGTTAACCGAAATGTTGGAGGTTCGAGCCCACCCGATTAGTGGTGACGGCGCTTTTTTTCTTGCTCTGATTAGCTTGTCAGATATGTTCTGATGGACTTGTGAGAGTGGAGCAAGACTGTCTCCGTGGTGCAATTGGCTAGCGCGATCGCCTGTTAACCGAATCTGGAGGTTGAGCCCACCCGGTGGTGGGGCGGCGCTTTTAGGGGCGAAGCTCTTAGGGCGTGGGCTGTGCGTCCCCTGTAGCCTGTATGTAGCCACCTCTATTTAGTTCTTGCGTGTCCACTAGATGGGCGGCAGTGTCCCCTGGATGTAGCCACCTCTAGTTTAGTTCTTGCAGTGTTCACTAGATGGCGGTACCGTCTCCTGTATGCAGCCACCTCTCGTTTAGTTCTTGTAGTGTTTACTAGATGGTGGTACTTGTAGCTGATGATGAAAAGATGCAAGATGTTATAAACTAGAAAGCGGTACTTGTAGTTGATGAAAGACGCGTGATCTTATAAAATAGGAATGATGTCACATATGGCGCGTGTCATTGGTTGAAGACAATCGTTCGATTTAGTGCGGCGACGTACGCTTGGGGGAGCGTTGTAATAAAATCCGTTCGCTGTTGGCGCGCGCTCGGAGTCGCCGGATGGATAAGGCTGCACAGCGGAGAGAGCGCAAGGCAGCAGCAGCGCGCGCTCGCAGACAGAATCCCGATGTGCGAGCACGCGAGGCAAGGGACATCGCAAGCCCTCCATCGTCTAAGAACAAATAAAAGTTGATTTGTGTATATACACACACAGCGTTTCTCACGTCTTTGCATGATGATCGACTGGGCGAATTAAACGGAAGATTCACAATTTACCGATGATTCCCTCCGGAGCTTCGCCCATTCATCATCATTCACCCCGTGAATATGCCGTAATTTTTTCTTTCTTTGGGCTGATAGCTCTGAAGAAATGTTCTGACGGAGGTGGGAGTGCTGCACTACTGTCTCCGTGGCGCAATTGGCTAGCGCGATCGGCTGTTAACCGAAAGGTTGGAATTTCGAGCCCTCCCGGGAGTGGTGTGTTGCTTTTTTCTTCGCGCTGATAGCTTTGAAGATAAGTTTTGATGGTGGTGAGAGTGGAGCACGACTGTCTCCGTGGCGCAAGTGGCTAGCGCGATGGGCTGTTAACCGGAAAGTTCGAGGTTCGAGCCCTCCCGAGAGTGGTGTCTTGCTTTTTTTTCTTTGGGCTTATAGCTTTGAAAATACGTTCTGGTGGTGGTGAGAGTGGAGCAGGGACTGTCTCGGTAGCGCAATTGGCTAGCGCCATCGGCTGTTAACTGAATGGTTGGAGAATCGAGCCTACCCGGTGGTGGTGCGGCGCTTTTTTTCTTTGGGCTGATAGTCTGAAGAAATGTTCTGACGGTGGTTAGAGTGGAGCACGACTGTCTCCGTGGCGCAATTGGATAGCGCGATCAGCTGTTAACCGAAAGGTTGTAGTTTCGAGCCTTCCCGGGAGTGGTGTGTTGCTCTTTTCTTTGCGCTGATAGCTTTGGAGATATGTTCTGATGGTGGTGAGAGTGGAGCACGACTGTCCACGTGGCGAAATTGGCTAGCGCGATCGCCTGTTAACCGAAAGGCTGGAGGTTCGAGCCCACCCGGTGGTGGTGCGGCGCTTTTTTTTCCTTTGGGCTGATAGCTCTGAAGAAATGTTCTGATGGTGGTGAGAGTGGAGCACGACTGTCTCCGTGGCGCAATTGGCTAGCGCGATCGGCTGTTGACCGAAACGTTGGAGGTTCGAGCCCTCCCGGGAGTGGTGTGTTGCTTTTTTCTCTTGCGCGGATAGCTTTAAGATATGTTCTGATGGTTGGGAGAGTGGAGCAGGACTGTCTCCGTGGCGCAATTGTCTAGCGCAATCGGCTGTTAACCGATAGGTTGGAGGTTCGAGCTCGTCCGGTGGTGCTGCGGCGCTTTTCTTCCTTTGGGCTGACAGCTCCGAAGAAATGTTCTGATGGTGGTGAGAGTGGAGCACGACTGTCTCCGTGGCGCAATTGGCTAGCGCATCCAGCTGTTAACCGAAAGGTTGTAGTTTCGAGCCTTCCCGGGAGTGGTGTGTTGCTCTTTTCTTTGCGCTGATAGCTTTGGAGATATGTTCTGATGGTGGTGAGAGTGGAGCACGACTGTCCACGTGGCGAAATTGGCTAGCGCGATCGCCTGTTAACCGAAAGGCTGGAGGTTCGAGCCCACCCGGTGGTGGTGCGGCGCTTTCTTTTTCTTTGGGCTGATAGCTCTGAAGAAATGTTCTGACAGAGGTGGGAGTGCTGCACTACTGTCTCCGTGGCGCAATTGGCTAGCGCGATCGGCTGTTAACCGAAAGATTGGAATTTCGAGCCCTCCCGGGAGTGGTGTGTTGCTTTTTTCTTTGCGCTGATAGCTTTGAAGATATGTTCTGATAGTGGTGAGAGTGGAGAACGACTGTCTCCGTGGCGCAATTGGCCAGCGCGATCGGCTATAACCCGAAATTTTGGAGGTTCGAGCGCACCCGGTGGTGGTGCGGCGCTTTTTTTTCTTTGGGCTGATAGCTCTGAAGAAATGTTCTGATGGTGGTGAGAGGAGAGCACGACTGTCTCCGTAGTGCAATGGGCTAGCGCTATAGGCTGTTGAATCGAAAGGTTGGAGGTTCGAGCCCTCCCGGGAGTGGTGTGTTGCTTTTTTCTTTGCGCTGATAGCTTTGAAGATATGTTCTGATGGTGGTGAGAGTGGAGCACGACTGTCTCCGTGGCAGAATGGGCTAGCGCGATGGGCTGTTAACCGAATTGTTGGAGGTTCGAGCCCACCCGGTGGTGGTGCGGCGCTTTTTTTCTTTGCTCTGATAGCTTTGAAGATATGGTTCTGATGGTGGTGAGAGTGGAGCAGGACTGTCTCCATGGCGCAATTGGCTAGCACGATCGGCTGTTAACCGAAAGGTTGGAGTTTCGAGCCCACCCGGTGTGGTGTGGCGCTTTTTTTCTTTGGCTGATAGCTTTGAAGATATGTTCGATAGGGTGAGAGTGGAGCAGGACTGTCTCCGTGGTGCAATTGGCTAGCGCAATCTGCTGTTAACCGAAAGGATGGAGGTTTCGAGCCCACCCGTGGATGGTGTGTCGCTTTTTTCTTGCGCTGATGAGCGTTGAAGATATGTTCTGATAGTGGTGAGAGTGGAGCTCGACTGTCTCCGTGGCGCAATTGGCTACGCGATCGGCTGATTAACCGAAAGGTTGGAGTTCGAGCCCACCCGCGAGTGGTGCGGCGCTTTTTTTCTTTGGGCTGATAGCTTTGAAGATATGTTCTATGGGTGAGGGAGTGGTGCAGGACTGTCTCCGTGGCGCAATTGGCTAGCAGCGAATTGGCTGTTAACCGAAAGGTTGGAGGTTCGAGCCTCCCGGGAGGGGTGTGTTGCTTTTTTCTTTGCGCTGATAGCTTTGAAGATATGTTCTGATGGCGGTGAGAATGGCGCACGACTGTCTCCGTGGCGCAATTGGCTAGATCAATCGGCTGTTAACCGAAAGGTTGGAGATTCGAGCCCACCCGGTGGTGGTGCGGCGCTTTTTTTCTTTGGGCTGATAGCTGTGAAGAAATGTTCTGACGGTGGTGAGAGTGGAACACGACTGTCTCCGTGGCGCACATGGCTAGCGCGATTGGCTTTTAACCGAAAGTTTGGAGGTTCGAGCCCTCCCGGGAGGGGTGTGTTGCTTTTTTCTTTGCGCTGATAGCTTTGAAGATATGTTCTGATGGCGGTGAGAATGGCGCACGACTGTCTCCGTGGCGCAATTGGCTAGATCAATCGGCTGTTAACCGAAAGGTTGGAGATTCGAGCCCCCGGTGGTGGTGCGGCGCTTTTTTTCTTTGGGCTGATAGCTGTGAAGAAATGTTCTGACGGTGGTGAGGAGTGGAACACGACTGTCTCCGTGGCGCACATGGCTAGCGCGATTGCTTTTAACGAAGTTTGGAGGTTCGAGCCCTCCCGGAGTGGTGTGTTGCTTTTTTCTTCCGGGCTGATAGCTTTGAAGATATGTTCTGATGGTGGTGAGATTGAAGCACGACTGTCTCCGGGGCGCAATCGGCCAGCGGCGACTCGGCTATTTACCCGAAATTGTGGGAGGTCGAGGCCACCCGTTGGTGGTGCGGCACTTTTTCTCTTTGGGCGTCTTTGGGGGCTCATAGCTCTGCAGAAAATGTTCTGAGTGGATGGTGATAGGGAGAGCAACGACTGTCTCCGTGGCAGCAATGGTCTAGCGCGAATAGGGCTGTTGACCGAAAGGTTGGAGTTCGAGCCTCTCGGGAGTGGGTGTGTGCTTTTTTTCTTTGCGCTGATAGCTTTGAAGATATGTTCTGATGGTGGTGAAGTGTGAACACGACTCTCTCCGTGGCGCAATTGGCTAGCGCGATGGCTGTTACCGAAAGGTTGAGGTTCGAAGCCCAGCCGGGTGGTGGTGCGGCGCTTTTTTTCCTTGGGCTGATAGCTCTGAGGAATGTTCTGACGGTGGTGAGAGGGTACCGCGACTGTCTCCGTGGCGCAATTGGCTAGCGCGATCGGCTGTTAACAGAAAAGTTCGAGGTTCGAGCCCTCCTGAGAGTGGTGTGTTGCTTTTTTTCTTTGGGCTGATAGCTTTGAAGTTATGTTCTGATGGTGGTGAGAGTGGAGCAGGACTGTCTCCGTGGCGCAATTGGCTAGCGCGATCGGCTGTTAACCGAAAGGTTGGAGGTTCGAGCCCACCCGGTGGTGCTGCGGCGCTTTTTTTTCTTTGGGCTGATACCGTTGAAGTATGTCTGATGGTGGTGAGGAGAGTGGAGCAGGACTGTCTCCGTGGCGCAATTGGCTAGCGCGATCGGCTGTTGACCGAAACGTTGGAGGTTCGAGCCCTCCCGGGAGTGGTGTGTTGCTTTTTTCTCTTGCGCGGATAGCTTTAAGATATGTTCTGATGGTTGGGAGAGTGGAGCAGGACTGTCTCCGTGGCGCAATTGTCTAGCGCAATCGGCTGTTAACCGATAGGTTGGAGGTTCGAGCTCGTCCGGTGGTGCTGCGGCGCTTTTCTTCCTTTGGGCTGACAGCTCCGAAGAAATGTTCTGATGGTGGTGAGAGTGGAGCACGACTGTCTCCGTGGCGCAATTGGCTAGCGCATCCAGCTGTTAACCGAAAGGTTGTAGTTTCGAGCCTTCCCGGGAGTGGTGTGTTTGCTCTTTTCTTTGCGCTGATAGCTTTGGAGATATGTTCTGATGGTGGTGAGAGTGGAGCACGACTGTCCACGTGGCGAAATTGGCTAGCGCGATCGCCTGTTAACCGAAAGGCTGGAGGTTCGAGCCCACCCGGTGGTGGTGCGGCGCTTTCTTTTTCTTTGGGCTGATAGCTCTGAAGAAATGTTCTGACAGAGGTGGGAGTGCTGCACTACTGTCGTCCGTGGGCGCAATTGGCTAGGCGCGATCGGGCTGTTAACGCGAAGAATTGGAAATTTCGAGCCCTCCCGGGAGTGGTGTGTTGCTTTTTTCCTTGGCGCTGTGATAGCTTTGAAGATAAGTTCTGATAGTGGTTGGGGGGAGAGTTGGAGAACGACTGTCTCCGTGGCGCAATGGGCCAGCGCGATCGGCTATAACCCGAAATTTTGGAGGTTTCGAGCGGCACCCGGTGTGTGGTGCGGCGCTTTTTTTTCTTTGGGCTGATAGCTCTGAAGAAATGTCTGATGGTGGTGAGAGTAGAGCACGACTGTCTCCGTATGCAATGGCTAGCGCGATAGGCTGTTAAGCGAAAGGTTGGAAGTTTCGAGCCTCCCGGGAGTGGTGTGTTGCTTTTTTTCTTTGCGCTGATAGCTTTGAAGATATGTTCTGATGGTGGTGAGAGTGGAGCACGACTGTCTCCGTGGCGCAATTGGCTAGCGCGATCGGCTGTTAACCGAAATGTTGGAGGTTCGAGCCCACCCGGGTGGTGCGGCGCTTTTTTTCTTTGCTCTGATAGCTTTGAAGATATGTTCTGATGGTGGTGAGAGTGAGCAGGACTGTCTCCAGTGGCGCATTGGCTAGCGCGATCGGCTGTTAACCGAAAGGTTGGAGTTTCGAGCCACCCGGGAGTGGTGTTCGCTTTTTTTCTTTGCGCTGATAGCTTGAAGATATGTTCTGATGGTGGTGAGAGTGGAGCACGACTGTCTCCGTGGCAGCAATTGGCTAGCGCGATGGCTGTTAACCGAAAGGTTGGAGGTTCGAGCCCACCCGGTGGTGGTGCGGCGCTTTTTTTCTTTGGCTCTGATAGCTTTGAAGATATGTTCTGATGGTGGTGAGAGTGGAGCAGGACTGTCTCCGTGGCGCAATTGGCTAGCACGATCGGCTGTTAACCGAAAGGTTGGAGTTTCGAGCCCACCCGGTGGTGGTGTGGCGCTTTTTTTTCTTTGGGCTGATAGCTTTGAAGATATGTTCTGATGGTGGTGAGAGTGGAGCAGGACTGTCTCCGTGGTGCAATTGGCTAGCGCAATCGGCTGTTAACCAAAAGGATGGAGTTTCGAGCCCACCCGTGGATGGTGTGTCGCTTTTTTTTCTTTGCGCTGATGGCGTTGAAGATATGTTCTGATAGTGGTGAGAGTGGAGCTCGACTGTCTCCGTGGCGCAATTGGCTAGCCGATCGGCTATTAACCGAAAGGTGGGGGTTCGAGCCCACCCGCGATTGGTGCGGCGCTTTTTTTCTTTGGGCTGATAGCTTTGAAGATATGTTTCATGGTGAAGGGAGTGGTGCAGGACTGTCTCCGTGGCGCAATTGGCTAGCACAATTGGCTGTTAACCGAAAGTTTGGAGGTTTGAGCCCACCAGGGGATGGTGTGTCGCTTTTTTTTCTTTGCGCTGATAGCTTTGAAGATATGTTCTGATGGTGGTGAGAGTGGAGAACGACAGTCTCCGTGGCTGGCGCAATTGGCTAGCGCAATCGGCTGTTGACCGAAAGGTTGGAGGTTCGAGCCCTCCCGGTGGTGGTGCGGCGTTTCTTTTTCTTTTGGCTGATAGCTCTGAAGAAATTTTCTGACAGTGGTGAGAGTGGAGCACGACTGCCTCTGTGGCCCAAGTGGCTAGCGCGATCGGCTGTTAACAGAAAGGTTTGAGGTTTGAGCCCTCGCGAGAGTGGTGTGTTGCTTTTTTTTCTTTGGGCTGATAGGTTTGAAGATATGTTCTGATGGTGGTGAGAGTGGAGCAGGACTGTCTCCGTGGCGCAATTGGCTAACGCGATCGGCTGTTAACCGAAAGGTTGGAGGTTCGAGCCCACCCGGTGGTGCTGCGGCGCTTTTTTTTCTTTGGGCTGATACCTTGAAGATAGTTCTGATGGTGGTGAGAGTGGAGCAGGACTGTCTCCGTGGCGCAATTGGCTAGCGCGATCGGCTGTTAACCGAAAGGTTGGAGGTTCGAGCCTTCCCGGGAGTGGTGTGTTGCTCTTTTCTTTGCGCTGATAGCTTTGAAGATATGTTCTGATGGTGGTGAGAGTGGAGCACGACTGTCTCCGTGGCGCAATTGGCTAGCGCGATCGGCCTGTTAACCGAAAGGCTGGAGTTTCGAGCCCACCCGGTGGTGGTGCGGCGCTTTCTTTTTCTTTGGGCTGATAGCTGTGAAGAAATGTTCTGACGAGGTGGTGAGAGTGCGAACACGACTGTCTCCGTGGCGCAATGGCTAGCGCGATCGGCTGTTAACCGAAAGATTGGAAGTTCGAGCCCTCCCGGGAGTGGTGTGTTGCTTTTTTTCTTGCGCTGATAGCTTTGAAGATATGTTCTGATGGTGGTGAGAGTGAGCACGACTGTCTCCGTGGCGCAATCGGCCAGCGCGATCGGCTATTACCCGAAATTTGGAGGTTCGAGCGCACCCGGTGGTGGTGCGGCGCTTTTTTTTCTTTGGGCTGATAGCTCTGAAGAAATGTTCTGATGGTGGTGAGAGGAGAGCACGACTGTCTCCGTAGTGCAATGGGCTAGCGCTATAGGCTGTTGATCGAAAGGTTGGAGGTTCGAGCCCTCCCGGGAGTGGTGTGTTGCTTTTTTCTTTGCGCTGATAGCTTTGAAGATATGTTCTGATGGTGGTGAGAGTGGAGCACGACTGTCTCCGTGGCACAATTGGCTAGCGCGATGGGCTGTTAACCGAATTGTTGGAGGTTCGAGCCCACCCGGTGGTGGTGCGGCGCTTTTTTTTCTTTGCTCTGATAGCTTTGAAGATATGTTCTGATGGTGGTGAGAGTGGAGCAGGACTGTCTCCATGGCGCAATTGGCTAGCACGATCGGCTGTTAACCGAAAGGTTGGAGTTTCGAGCCCACCCGGTGGTGGTGTGGCGCTTTTTTTCTTTGGGCTGATAAGCTTGAAGATATGTTCTGATGATGGTGAGAGGGAGCAGGACTGTCTCGTGGTGCAATTGGCTAGCGCGATCGGCTGTTAACCAAAGGATGGAGTTTCGAGCCCACCCGTGGATGGTGTGTCGCTTTTTTTTCTTTGCGCTGATGGCGTTGAAGATATGTTCTGATAGTGGTGAGAGTGGAGCTCGACTGTCTCCGTGGCGCAATTGGCTAGCGCGATCGGCTATTAACCGAAAGGTTGGGGGTTCGAGCCCACCCGCGAGTGGTGCGGCGCTTTTTTTCTTTGGATGATAGCTTTGAAGATATGTTTTCATGGTGAAGGTGAAGTGGTGCAGGACTGTCTCCGGGGCGCAATTGGCTAGCACAATCTGGCTTGTTAACCGAAAGTTTTGAGGTTTGAGCCCACCAGGGGATGGTGTGTAGCTTTTTTTTCTTTGCGCTGATAGCTTTGAAGATATGTTCTGATGGTGGTGAGAGTGGCGCACGACAGTCGCCGTGGCGACAATTGGCTAGCGCAATCGGCTGTTAACCGAAAGGTTGGAGGTTCGAGCCCTCCCGGTGGTGGTGCGGCGTTTCTTTTTCTTTTGGCTGATAGCTCTGAAGAAATTTTCTGACAGTGGTGAGAGTGGAGCACGACTGCCTCTGTGGCCCAAGTGGCTAGCGCGATCGGCTGTTAACAGAAAGGTTGGAGGTTTGAGCCCTCGCGAGAGTGGTGTGTTGCTTTTTTTTCTTTGGGCTGATAGGTTTGAAGATATGTTCTGATGGTGGTGAGAGTGGAGCAGGACTGTCTCCGTGGCGCAATTGGCTAACGCGATCGGCTGTTAACCGAAAGGTTGGAGGTTCGAGCCCACCCGGTGGTGCTGCGGCGCTTTTTTTTCTTTGGGCTGATACCTTTGAAGATATGTTCTGATGGTGGTGAGAGTGGAGCAGGACTGTCTCCGTGGCGCAATTGGCTAGCGCGATTGGCTGTTAACCGAAAGGTTGGAGGTTCGAGCCCTCCCGGGAGGGGTGTGTTGCTTTTTTCTTTGCGCTGATAGCTTTGAAGATATGTTCTGATGGCGGTGAGAATGGCGCACGACTGTCTCCGTGGCGCAATTGGCTAGCGCAATCGGCTGTTAACCGAAAGGTTGGAGTTTCGAGCCCACCCGGTGGTGGTGCGGCGCTTTTTTTCTTTGGGCTGATAGCTGTGAAGAAATGTTCTGACGGTGGTGAGAGTGGAACACGACTGTCTCCGTGGCGCACATGGCTAGCGCGATTGGCTTTTAACCGAAAGTTTGGAGGTTCGAGCCCTCCCGGGAGTGGTGTGTTGCTTTTTTTCTTCGGGCTGATAGCTTTGAAGATATGTTCTGATGGTGGTGAGATTGAAGCACGACTGTCTCCGTGGCGCAATCGGCCAGCGCGATCGGCTATTACCCGAAATTTGGAGGTTCGAGGCCACCCGGTGGTGGTGCGGCACTTTTTTCTTTGGGCTTCTTTGGGCTCATAGCTCTGAAGAAATGTTCTGATGGTGGTGAGAGGAGAGCACGACTGTCTCCGTGGCACAATGGGCTAGCGCGATAGGCTGTTGACCGAAAGGTTGGAGGTTCGAGCCCTCCCGGGAGTGGTGTGTTGCTTTTTTCTTTGCGCTGATAGCTTTGAAGATATGTTCTGATGGTGGTGAGTGTGAAGCACGACTGTCTCCGTGGCGCAATTGGCTAGCGCGATGGGCTGTTAACCGAAAGGTTTGAGGTTCGAGCCCAGCCGGTGGTGGTGCGGCGCTTTTTTTTCCTTGGGCTGATAGCTCTGAGGAAATGTTCTGACGGTGGTGAGAGTGTAGCGCGACTGTCTCCGTGGCGCAATTGGCTAGCGCGATCGGCTGTTAACAGAAAAGTTCGAGGTTCGAGCCCTCCTGAGAGTGGTGTGTTGCTTTTTTTCTTTGGGCTGATAGCTTTGAAGATATGTTCTGATTGTGGTGAGAGTGGAGCAGGACTGTCTCCGTGGCGCAATTGGCTAGCGCGATCGGCTGTTAACCGAAAGGTTGGAGGTTCGAGCCCACCCGGTGGTGGTGCGGCGCTTTTCTTTTTCTTTGGGCTGATAGCTTTGAAGACATGTTCTGACGGTGGTGAGAGTGGAGCAGCACTGTCTCGTGGCGCAATTGGCTAGCGCGATTCGGCTGTTAACCGAAAGGTTGGAGTTCGAGCCCTCCGGGAGTGTGTGTTGCTTTTTTTCTTGCGCTGATAGCTTTGAAGATATGTTCTGATGGTGGTGAGAGTGGAGCACGACTGTCTCCGTGGGCGCAATTGGCCAGCGCGATCGGCTATTACCCGAAATGTGGAGGTTCGAGGCCACCCGGTGGTGTTGCGGCGACTTTCTTTTTCTGGGCTGATAGCTTCGAAGAAATGTTCTGATGGGGTTGGAGGATGCACGAACTGTCTCCGTGGCCAATGGGCTAGCGCGATAGGCTGTTACCGAAGGTTGGAGGTTTCGAGCCCTCCCGGAGTGGTGTGTTGCTTTTTTCTTTGCGCTGATAGCTTTGAAGATATGTTCTGATGGTGGTGAGAGTGGAGCACGACTGTCTCCGTGGCACAATTGGCTAGCGCGATGGGCTGTTAACCGAATTGTTGGAGGTTCGAGCCCACCCGGTGGTGGTGGCGGCGCTTTTTTTTCTTTGCTCTGATAGCTTTGAAGATATGTTCTGATGGTGGTGAGAGTGGAGCAGGACTGTCTCCATGGCGCAATTGGCTAGCACAATCGGCTGTTAACCGAAAGGTTGGAGTTTCGAGCCCACCCGGTGGTGGTGTGGCGCTTTTTTTTCTTTGGGCTGATAGCTTTGAAGATATGTTCTGATGGTGGTGAGAGTGGAGCAGGACTGTCTCCGTGGTGCAATTGGCTAGCGCGATCGGCTGTTAACCAAAAGGATGGAGTTTCGAGCCCACCCGTGGATGGTGTGTCGCTTTTTTTTCTTTGCGCTGATGGCGTTGAAGATATGTTCTGATAGTGGTGAGAGTGGAGCGGACTGTCTCCGTGGCACATTGGCTAGCGCGATCGGCTGTTAACCGAAAGGTTAGGAGGTTCGAGTCCCCTCCGGTGTGGTGTGTTTGACTTTTTTTTGCCGCTGATAGCTTTGAAGATATGTTTTTGATGGTGGTGAGAAGTGGAGCACGACTGTCTGCCGTGCGCAATTGGCTAGCGCGATGGGCAGTTAACCTGAAAAGTTTGAGCTTCGAGGCCCTCCCGAGGAGGGGTGTGTTGCTTTTTTTCTTTGTGCTGATAGCCTTTGAAGATATGTTCTATGGTGTGAGAGTGGAGCAGGACTGTCCTCCGGAAGCGCAATTGCTAGCGCGATCGGCTGTTAACCAAAAGGTGAGGTTCGAGGCCCACCCGGTGGTGCTGCAAGGCAGGTTGTTTTTTGGGCTGGTAGCCTTTGCAAGAATTGTTCTGATGGGTGGTGACAGTGGAGCAGGGACTGTCTCCCGTGGCATCAATTGGCTAGCGCAGATTGGCTGTTAACCCGAAAGTTTGGGAGGTTGTGAGCCCTCCCGAGAGTAGTGTGTTGCTTTTTTTTCTTTGCACTGATAGCTTTGAAGGTATGTTCTGATAGCGGTGAGCATGGAGCACGACTATCTCCGTGGCGCAATGGGCTAGCGGGATCGAGTGTTAAGCGAAAGGTTGGAGGTTCGAACCCACCCGGTGGTGGTGTGTTGCTTTTTTTCATTGGGCTCATAACTTTGAAGATATGTTCTGAAGGTGGTGAGAGTGGAGCACGACTGTCTCCGTAGCGCCATTGGCTAGCGCGATGGGCTGTTAACCGAAAGGTTGGAGGTTCGAGCCCACCCGGTGGTGGTGCGGCGCTTTTTTTCTTTGGCCTGATAGCTTCGAATATATGTTCTGATGGTGGTAAGAGTGGAGCAGGGCTGTCTCCGTGGCGCAATTGGTATGCGCGATCGGCTGTTAACCGAAAGGTTGGAAGTTCGAGCCTTCCCAGGAGTTGTGTGTTGCTTTTTTCTTTGCGCTGATAGCTTTGAAGGTATGTTTCTGACGGTGGGGTGAGAGTGGAGGCACGGACTGTCTGCGTGCACAATGGCTTAGCGCGATGGCTATTAACCGAAAGGTTGGAGGTTTGAGCCCAAACGGGGTAGTGCGTCGCTTTTTTTTTCTTTGGGCGATCCGATAGCTTGGAAGATATGTTACTGCTGGGGTGGAGAGTACAGCAGGACTGTCTCCGTGGCGTATTTGGCTAGCGCGAAGGCTGTTAACCGAAAGGTTGGAGGTTCGAGTCCACCGGGGTTGGTGTGTTGCTTTTTCTTTGGCTGATCGCTTTGAAGAAGTATGTTTCTGATGGTTTTGTGGATGGAGGGGAGACGACTGTCTCCGTGGCGCAATTGCTACGGCGCGAGGGCACGTTAACCTGAAAGTTGGAGGTTCGCGCACTCACGAGATGGATGTGTTGCTTTTTTCTTTTGGCTGATAGCTTTGAAGTAGATGTTCTGATGGTGGTGAGAGTGGAGCAGGACTGTCTTCGTAGGCAATTGGCTAGCGCGATCGGCTGTTAACCGAAAGGTTGGAGGTTCGAGCCCACCCGAGTGGTGTGCGGCGCTTTTTTTTCTTTGGGCTGATAGCTTTGAAGATATGTTCTGATGGTGGTGAGAGTGGAGCAGGACTGTCTCCGTGGCGCAATTGGCTAGCGCGATCGGCTGTTAACCGAAAGGTTGGAGGTTCGAGCCCTCCCGGGTAGTGGTGTGTTGCTTTTTTTCTTTGCGCTGATAGCTTTGAAGATATGTTCTGATGGTGGTGAGAGTGGAGCACGACTGTCTCCGTGGCGCAATTGGCTAGCGCGATCGGGCTGTTAACCGAAAGGTTGGAGGTTCGAGCCCACCCGGTGGTGGTGCGGCGCTTTTTTTCTTTGGGCTGATAGCTTCGAAGAAATGTTCTGACGGTGGTGAGAGTGGAGCACGACTGTCTCCGTGGCGCAATTGGCTAGCGCGATCAGCTGTTAACCGAAAGGTTGGAGGTTCGAGCCCACCCGGTGGTGGTGCGGCGCTTTTTTTTCTTTGGTTCGATAGCTTTGAAGATATGTTATGCTTGTGGTGAAAGTATTGCAGGACTATCTCCGGACTCCACTCTCACCACCATCAGATCTCCGTGGCGTAATTGGCTAGCGCGATTGGCTGTTAACCGAAAGTTTGGAGGTTTGAGCCCACCAGGGGATGGTGTGTCGCTTTTTTTTCTTTGCGCTGATAGCTTTGAAGATATGTTCTGATGGGGGTGAGAGTGGAGAACGACAGTCTCCGTGGCACAATTGGCTAGCGCGATCGGCTGTTAACCGAAAGGTTGGAGGTTCGAGCCCACCCGGTGGTGGTGCGGCGTTTCTTTTTCTTTGGGCTGATAGCTCTGAAGAAATTTTCTGACGGTGGTGAGAATGGAGCACGACTGCCTCCGTGGCCCAATTGGCTAGCACGATTGGCTGTTAACAGAAAGGTTGGAGGTTTGAGCCCTCCCGAGATAGTGTGTTGCTTTTTTTCTTTGCACTGATAGCTTTGAAGGTATGTTCTGATAGCGGTGAGCATGGAGCACGACTGTCTCCGTGGCGCAATCGGCTAGCGTGATCGGCTGTTAACCGAAAGGTTGGAGGTTCGAGCCCACCTGGTGGTGGTTCATCGCTTTTTTCTTTGTGCTGATAGCTTTGGAGAAATGTTCTGACGGTGGTGAGAATGGAGCACCACTGTCTCCTTGGCGCAATTGGCTAGCGCGATCGGCTGTTAACCGAAAGGTTGGAGGTTCGAGCCCACCCGGTGGCGGTGCGGCGCTTTTTTTTCTTTGGGCTGATAGTCTGAAGAATTGTTCTGACGGTGGTGAGAGTGGAGCACGACTGTCTCCGTGGCACAATTGGCTAGCGCGATCGGCTGTTAACCGAAAGGTTAGAGGTTCGAGCCCACCCGGGGTGGTGCGTCGCTTTTTTTTCTTTGGGCCGATAGCTTTGAAGATATGTTATGCTGGTGGTGAGAGTACAGCAGGACTGTCTCCGTGGCGTATTTGGCTAGCGCGATCGGCTGTTAACCGAAAGGTTGGAGGTTCGAGTCCTCCCGGGTGTGGTGTGTTGCTTTTTTTTTGCGCTGATAGCTTTGAAGATATGTTTTGATGGTGGTGAGAGTGGAGCACGACTGTCTCCGTGGCGCAATTGGCTAGCGCGATGGGCAGTTAACCTGAAAGTTGGAGCTTCGAGCCCTCCCGAGAGTGGTGTGTTGCTTTTTTTTCTTTGTGCTGATAGCTTTGAAGATATGTTCTGATGGTGGTGAGAGTGGAGCAGGACTGTCTCCGTAGCGCAATTGGCTAGCGCGATCGGCTGTTAACCAAAAGGTTGGAGGTTCGAGCCCACCCGGTGGTGCTGCGGCGGTTTTTTTTGGGCTGGTAGCTTTGAAGATATGTTCTGATGGTGGTGAGAGTGGAGCAGGACTGTCTCCGTGGCTCAATTGGCTAGCGCGATTGGCTGTTAACCGAAAGTTTGGAGGTTGGAGCTCTCCCGGGAGTGGTGTGGTGCTTTTTTCTTTGCGCTGATAGCTTTGAAGATATGTTCTGATATGCTGGTGAGAGTGGCGCACGACTTTCTCGTGGCGCAATTGGCTAGCGCGATCGGCTGTAACCGAAAGGTTGGAGGTTCGAGCCCACCCGGTGGTGGTGTCGTCGCTTTTTTTCTCTGGGCTGATAGCTCTGGAGAAATGTTCTGACGGTGGGAGAGTGGGAGCACGACTGTCTCCGTGGCGCAATTGGCTAGCGCGATCGGCTGTTAACCGAAAGGTTGGAGGTTCGAGCCCACCCGGTGGTGGTGCGGCTCTTTTTTTCTTGGGCCTGATAGCTTTGAAGATCTGTTCTGATGGTGGTGAGAGTAGGAGCAGGACTGTCTCCTGGCGCAATTGGATAGCGCTGATCGGCTGTAACCGAAAGGTTGGAGGTTCGAGCCCCTACCAGGGTGTGGTGTGTGCCTTTTTTTCTTTGCGCTGATAGCTTTGAAGATATGTTCTGATGGTGGTGAGAGTGGAGCAGGACTGTCTTGCGTGCGCAATTGGCTTAGTGCGATCGGTGTAACGAAAAGTTTGAGGTTCGAGCCCCCCGTGGATGGTGTGTCGCTTTTTTTTCTTTGCGCTGATAGCTTTGAAGATATGTTCTGACGGTGGGAGAGTGGAGCACGACTGTCTCCGTGGCGCAATTGGCTAGCGCGATCGCCTGTAACCGAAAGGCTGGAGGTCAAGCCCCACCCGGTGGTGGTGCGGTGCTTTCTTTTTCTTTGGGCTGATAGCTCTGAAGAAATGTTCTGACAGAGGTGAGAGTGCTGCACTACTGTCTCCGTGGCGCAATTGGCTAGCGCGATCGGCTGTAACCGAAAGATTGGAACTTTCGAAAGCCCTCCCGGGAGTGGTGTGTTGCTTTTTCTTTGGCGATAGCTTTGAAGATATGTTCTGATAGTGGTGAGAGGGGAGCACGACGTCTCCGCGGCGCAATTAGCTAGCGCGTCGGCCTGTTAACTGAAAGGCTGGAGGTCGAGCCCACGCGGTGGTAGTGCGGCGCTTTGTTTTCCTTTGGCTGATAGCTCTGAAGAAATGTTCTGACAGGTGGTGAGAGTGGAACACGACTGTCTCCGTGGCGCAATTGCGCTAGCGCGATTGGCTTTTAACCGAAAGGTTGGAGGTTCGAGCCCTCCCGGGAGTGGTGTGTTGCTTTTTTTTCTTCGGGCTGCTAGCTTTTGAAGATATGTTCTGATGGTGGTGAGAGTGGAGCACGACTGTCTCCGTGGCGCAATTGGCCAGCGCGATCGGCTATTAACCGAAATTTTGGAGGTTCGAGCCCACCCGGGGTGGTGCGGCGCTTTTTTTCTTTGGGCCGATAGCTTTGAAGATATGTTATGCTTGTGGTTAAAGTATAGCAGGACTGTCTCCGTGGCGTAATTGGCTAGCGCGATCAGCTATTAATCGAAAGGTTGGTGGTTCGAGCCCTCCCAAGAGTGTTGTGTTGCTTTTTTCTTTGCGCTGATAGCTTTGAAGATATGTTCTGTTGGTGGTGAGAGTGAAGCACGACTGTCTCCGTGGCACAATTGTCTAGCGCGATGGGCTCTTAACCGAAACATTGGAGGTTCGAGCCCACCCGGTGGTGGTGCGGCGCTTTTTTTTCTTTGCTCTGATAGCTTTGAAGATATGTTCTGATGGTGGTGAGAGTGGAGCAGGACTGTCTCCGTGGTGCAATTGGCTAGCGCGATCGGCTGTTAACCAAAAGGTGGGAGTTTCGAGCCCACCCGTGGACGGTGTGTCGCTTTTTTTTTCTTTGCGCTGATGGCGTAGAAGATATGTTCTGATGGTGGTGAGAGTGGAGCACGACTGTCTCCGTGGCGTATTTGGCTTGCGCGATCGGCTGTTAACCGAAAGGTTGGGGGTTCGAGCCCACCCGCGAGTGGTGCGGCGCTTTTTGTCTTTGGGTGATAGCTTTAAAGATATGTTTAATGGTGGTGGGAGTTGTACAGGACTGTCTCCGTGGCGCGATTGGCTAGCACGATCGGCTGTTAACCGAAAGGTTGGAATTTCGGGCCCTCCCGGGAGTGGTGTGTTGCTTTTTTCTTTGCGCTGATAGCTTTGAAGATATGTTCTGATGGTGGTGAGAGTGGAGCACGACTGTCTCCGTGGCGCAATTGGCTAGCGCGTTCCACCGTTAACTGAAAGGCTTGAGGTTCGAGCCCACCCGGTGGTGGTGCGGCGCTTTTTTTCCTTTGGGCTGACAGCTCCGAAGAAATGTTCTGACGGTTGGTGAGAGTGGAGCACGACTGTCTCCGTGGCGCAATTGGCTTGCGCATCCGGCTGTTAACCGAAAGTTTGGAGGTTCGAGCCCACCCGGTGGTTGTGCGGCGCTTCTTTTTCTTTGGGCTGATAGCTCTGAACAAATGACCTGACGGAGGTGGGAGTGCTGCACTACTGTCTCCGTGGCGCAATTCGCTAGCGCGATCGGCTGTTAACCGAAAGGTTGTAATTTCGAGCCTTCCCGGGAGTGGTGTGTTGCTCTTTTATTTGCGCTGATAGCTTTGGGGATATGTTCTGATGGTGGTGAGAGTAGAGCACGACTGTCTCCGTGGCGTAATTGGCTAGCGCGATCGCCTGTTAACCGAAAGGCTGGAGGTTCGAGCCCACCCGGTGGTGGTGCGGCGCTTTTTTTTTCTTTGGGCTGATAGCTCTGAAGAAATGTTCTGATGGAGGTGGGAGTTGCTCACTACTGTCTCCGTGGCGCAAATGGCTAGCGCGATCGGCTGTTAACCGAAAGGTTGGAATTTCGAGCCCTCCCGGGAGTGGTGTGTTGCTTTTTTCTTTGCGCTGATAGCTTTGAAGATATGTTCTGATGGTGGTGAGAGTGGAGCACGACTGTCTACGTGGCGCAATCGGCTAGCGCGATCGCCTGTTAACCGAAAGGCTGGAGGTTCGAGCCCACCCGGTGGTGGAGCGGCGCTTTCTTTTTCTTTGGGCTGATAGCTCTGAAGAAATGTTCTGACGGAGGTGGGAGTGCTGCACTACTGTCTCCGTGGCGCAATTGGCTAGGGCGATCGGCTGCTAACCGAAAGATTGGAAATTCGAGCCCTCCCGGGAGTGGTGTGTTGCTTTTTTCTTTGCGCTGTTAGCTTTGAAGAAATGTTCTGACGGTGTTGAGAGTGGAACATGACTGTCTCCGTGACGCCATTGGCTAGCGCGATTGGATTTTAACCAAAAGATTGGAAATTCAAGCCCTCCCGGAAGTGGTGTGTTGCTTTTTTTTTGCGCTGATAACTTTGAAGAAATGTTCTGACGGTGGTGAGAGAGGAGCACGACTGTCTCCGTGGCGCAATTGGTCAGCGCGATCGGCTATTAACCGAAATTTCGGAGGTTCGAGCCCACCCGGTGGTGGTGCGGCGCTTTTTTTCTTTGGGCTGATAGCTCTGAAGAAATGTTCTGATGGTGGTGAGAGGAGAGCACGACTGTCTCCGTGGCGCAATGGGCTAGCGCTAGAGGCTGTTGACCGTGGAGTGGACACGGTGGCATCGCCGTGACAATGACGCCTGACGTACCGCTGTTCATGCAGGTCCTTTGCGCGTGCCTACGCTTCATAACCGGAGGCGCCGCGGAATCTTTTCAAACTGGAAGCGACGAGCTTCGCTACGATGCCGGCCTGCCGCCATCCTTCTGTGTGGGCGGTGATCCCTTCCGGCTTCATGAGGGTGTCTGCAATCAGCAGCTTGGTCACATCGACGATCATTTCGGACAGCCACCCGGGAGCACGATGACGTCAACACGCATGCCCACAAGGGTCCGCCTGTATGCTTTAAATCTGGGACCATCGCCTACCTGCTTCAGTGGACACGGTGGCATCGCCGTGACAATGACGCCTGACGTACCGCTGTTCATGCAGGTCCTTTGCGCGTGCCTACGCTTCATAACCGGAGGCGCCGCGGAATCTTTTCAAACTGGAAGCGACGAGCTTCGCTACGATGCCGGCCTGCCGCCATCCTTCTGTGTGGGCGGTGATCCCTTCCGGCTTCATGAGGGTGTCTGCAATCAGCAGCTTGGTCACATCGACGATCATTTCGGACAGCCACCCGGGAGCACGATGACGTCAACACGCATGCCCACAAGGGTCCGCCTGTATGCTTTAAATCTGGGACCATCGCCTACCTGCTTCAGTGGACACGGTGGCATCGCCGTGACAATGACGCCTGACGTACCGCTGTTCATGCAGGTTGGTGACCGGAAGGATAGCTTCCGTAGCGATTCCATAGCTCTTATAGTGCTGCCGTGTCCACAAGTTTTGGCTGACTGTGTATGTGACTGTTTTTCTATTGTGGGTCTGTTGTTGAGTCTTTCTGGCGATGTCGAGCTGAATCCGGGGCCTATAACGGACGCCGTATGCAAAGAAATGCTCCAGAATCAAAAAGAAATTTTGTCTAAACTAACAGCGGTTCAAGAAAAGCAAAATTCGTTTGAAACTAGAATTCTAGACATGCAAAATCGGCTTCTTGTTATTGAGACTAAGGTGCAAAGCTTAGATGAGACTCGCAGCAGGCTCGCAACTCTTGAAACAATTGTGGCTGAATGTCGTGACAAATCATCTAGTCTGCTTGATCAGGTGGACGATTTGGAAAATCGTTCGAGAAGAAACAACCTTATCATAAGGGGAGTAGCAGAAGATGAGAATGAAAAAGAAGAAACTCTACTAAAAAAAGTAAACGAAGAAATCTTTAGCTCTACCCTAAAGGTAAACATAACGTCTATTGAGAGAATTCATAGGATAGGAAAAAAAAATTCTGGCAAAACTCGCCCCGTCATCCTTAGGCTGGCAGACTATAGGGATAAAATGAAAGTCTTGCAGAGGTGCTCAAGACTGAAGGATACGGGTTACAGTATCAGCGAGGACTTCTCGAAAAGAGTACAGGGAATAAGAAAAAAACTTTGGGACTCTGCTATCGAAGAAAGAAAGGCAGGAAAGAAGGTAAAACTTGTTTTTGATAAGCTGAAGGTAAACAATACTCTTTACTGCTGGAATGAAGCGCGTGCCGAAAGAAGCAAGCTTGGAAATGATGATGCAACACGTGATAAGTGACAGGCACAGGGACAGAAAGATAATTTTAAAATAATCAATTTAAATGCCCGAAGTGTATCAAATAAATCACATATGCTTGAAGCCTTGGTTATCGATCACGAACCTGATATTATTTTAATTACGGAAACATGGTTGCACGAAATTATACCTGATACTGAAATCGCTCCACCCGGTTACTCAATGGTTCGGAGGGATCGTGATGGAAGAGGGGGTGGAGTTGCTTTCTTAGTCAAGAAAGGCGTTAATTATAGTTCCCTGGACGCAGCAGATGGTATTGAGGCCGTATGGATTAAAACAAAACTAAATAATCGCACCGTGTTTATAGGTGGGGTCTACAGACCTCCAAATTCCCCTGTTGAGTACATTTTGCAACTAAGAAGATTCATGGACAGCCACTTTAGAGAAAAAGACAATATCATCTTACTAGGTGATTTCAATCTTCCGGCTATTGATTGGCATTCGCATGTGGCCGTCGACTCACATGATGCTTCTTGTGACTTATTTCTCGACTTAATATTCTCTTTCAATTTACATCAGGTTGTAAATGAGTTCACTAGAGTATGTGCAACACGGTCCTCTGTACTTGATTTAATTTTATTATCCAACGCTTTGACTTCATATGTGAATGATTGCCTTGTTGAAGAGGGTTTATCAGACCACAAGATGATTATACTGTCCATGAGCATGTCGTCGTGCACCTCACAGCAGAAATCGGGCATCACTTATCCGAACTTTCAAGCTGCCGATGATGTTAGTGTTTTGGATTTTCTTGAAAGGTCGTTTTGTAACTTCACTGCTATTTATGAATCAAATGGTAGCTCTAACTGCTTGTGGGAATATTTTCATAATATAACAATGGAATGCATTAGGCGGTTTATTCCTAAAAGTTTTAAAAAGTGTAAAAGAAATAACCCTTGGATCACGAGAGATATAATTCATGTCAAACGGAGGATTAAAAGGAAGAGAAAAGCTTGTTCTCGTGATCCAAGTGCCCAGAACAAGACTGCACTTCATAACATGAGGCTTGATCTAAATCGTCTTGTCAAGGAATCTAAGGAAAGATTTTTTAATGTAACATTGAAAAAATTTCTGTACGAAGCACCTAGCAAATTCTGGAGGTATGTAAACCCGTCCGAGAAACAGAATACACCGGTCGATGAAAAAATTGCCCTTGAACGCGCGGAAAATTTCAATTCTTTTTTTTCTTCTGTTTTCACCGAAGATGATGGTACCCTTCCGTCCCTTTCTGACGCTTCCAATCGCCCTCCGGTATCCGACCCGTTAATCAACGAAGAAGGAGTATTAAACCTTCTTCTACACATTGACATTAAGAAATCCGCTGGTCCAGACGGCATTCCGAACGAGTTTCTATATAGATATGCTCAATGGGTCGCAAAGTATCTTACTATAATCTTTCAAACTTCAATTAATCAAGCCTCATTTCCTGTAGCCTGGAAAGAAGCTAAAATAATACCAGTTCACAAAAGTGGGAACACTTCAGAAGTGGGTAACTACAGGCCTATCTCTCTTACGAGTACCTGCTCCAAACTGCTTGAGCATATACTGTGTAAGCATCTCTCTAATTATTTAGACACTCACAATTTATTATCACCTGTGCAACACGGCTTTCGAAGGGGATTATCTACAGTAACGCAGCTTGTTGTTACAGTTCACGATTTTGCGCAGGCAATTAATCGACGGGAACAGATTGATCTAATATTCTTAGATTTCGCCAAAGCCTTCGATAAGGTCTCGCATCCCAAACTCTTACTAAAAGTAAATGAAATATTCAGAAACTCAAATATTACTCAGTGGTTCATTTCTTACCTCCATTCTCGTACACAGTACGTAGAAATAAATAAAATTAAATCGAAGTCCAGACCCGTTATATCCGGTGTGCCTCAAGGCAGTGTTCTGGGGCCTCTTTTATTTCTTATTTTTATAAATGACCTGCCCTCAGATTTGTCTGTTCCCGTGAGATTGTTTGCAGATGACTGCGTTATATATAACAAGATCACATCCCTGAGAGACCAGGTAGACCTGAACAACAACTTAAACAAAATTTTACTATGGTGTAATGAATGGCAGATGGTTCTAAACCCCGTAAAATCAGTTTGCATGAGCATAACAAGAAAAAAGGTACCTCTCAAATATAATTACAATATTGGTTCCCACGATCTAAAAAGGGTAACAGAATATAAATATTTAGGGCTAATATTCACTCCAGATTTGAGGTGGAATACTCACGTAGACGTCACCTGTAGAAAGGCAAACAAAACTCTATGGGGTCTGAGGCGAAGGTTACATGACGCAACACCCGAAGTAAAAAGTCTTGCGTACAAAATGCTAGTACGCCCAATAATTGAATATTGTAAAATAGTATGGGACCCTCATACCACCACTAACCTACATAAACTGGAGAAAGTTCAAAGAATGGCTGCCAGGTTTATATTCAATAAATATCAACGCATGCACTCTGCTTCCGATCTTTGCAACCGTGCAAACCTACAAGCCTTAGAACTTAGAACTAAGTATGACCGTTTGAAATTCCTATTCCTCATTATTCGTAGTCAGGTTAAAATCAACTCATTAGATTTCTTTGAAATTTCTCCAGATCCGCGCTCTAGACACAAACACACTTTATATATACAGCCACCAGCCACCCGAAACGACGCATTTAAATACAGCTTCTTTCCGAGGGCAATTAAAGAATGGAATGAACTACCAAACAAAGTCGCGATGTCTTCCTCTATCACGGCGTTTTCTGCAGCTTTAGAATCGCTTATTTTCTCCGAAATAGATGCGTCATAATTCACGATGTCAATGTATATTGCCTCTCGCTTTGTTAATTGTTGTTTTCTATGCGCAGAATGCAAGTGCACATGCCTGTGTTTAACTTTGTCTTTTAGTGTAAATACCTGTGTTCGCTGTATGTCTCTATTTTGTAACGTATTTCATGACCATTTCTTTCATTTGTTTTCCACTCCTGTAAAAACCCCAGCTGGGGTTGACAGTATTAATAAACAAA
>NW_023608499.1:0-28984 GCF_013339725.1 Rhipicephalus microplus | reverse complement strand
TCAGTGGTGTATCTCTGAAATTTGCAAGTAATTTTTAAGAATGTGAGTAAACACTTTTTCGCCCAAATTACGCCGAAATCGTGTGGTTATTTTGCTGGTGCTGATGTGTTCGGGAGTCTGCCCAGAGGACCCGAGCCAGCCAAAGTCCCAGGGTGATGTCGAGGAGAGGAGCCGGGAGCTGCTAACAGTAACTTTTAATTACATATTTACAGGTAGCGTGTTGCTACATGATAGGGTTAGCATCATGGAAGCCTCGAGCTTCTGTGAGCTTCTCGGAGCTTGTGAGAGCTTGTCAAGAGTGCCTCGGCACTCGAATTTTATGTCCGGCCTTCCCAGGATTCTCTGCTGGAAAAAAACAATGGAGGCTAGGACAGTCCAATGAAGTTTGTCATCTTCACCTCCGCCCCGAAAGGGCAAGGTGAAACACCGCCTCCTTCTCAACCCACGAAAGTGGGAATAGGCACGCCCAGTTCAGCCTATGGGGGGAGAAAACACTGCACACCGCGCACGGCACAGCACAGCACGGAGACGTTGAGTTTACATGGAAGTCAATTTTGCAGTCTGTTGCAGTGATGGCTATGCGGCGCCAGGTAGACCACAAATTGTGGAAACAGCGGCATCAAGGCGCCACGGAGAACGTGGGAAATGCATCCGCAAATGATTCTCAGACGCTCGGCCCTTTGCCGGGGGCACCTTGACGACAAAGCGAGCGCCTCAATGGCCAACAACTCTTCCTAATCCGTCAGTCGGTCAGGCGTGTCCAAAAGATTTTACAAGGGGCGCCGACGACCTGGGATAACTGAAGAACGATTTCTCTGTTGTCGCCGCTCTTGGTGCATCTCTAGGAGCGCTGACTCGGAAAATCAGGGTAGTCTCAGCCACAATGTCTCATGCGACAAAGCGGCGTCAAGCTAGGCAGGCCGATCATAACAGTGCATCCAATAAAAATGTTGGTTGAAAAGTCATGGCCATATCTTGTGCGTCTCAGATAAGTACATTTTGAGATTTAAGTAGAGAGCGTGAATGTCATGAGCGGACGAAAAGAACGCGATATCGTCAGCGTATACAAACGTCTGAATATTCTCATTGAACTGGATCGAACTTAATAAAATATGGAATAGTACCGGAGAAAGAACAGCGCCCTGCGGTACTCCTTTTTCCTGTTTATAAGTACGTGACGAAACACCATCTTACGAACAGTAAATTGTTATATTTTCTTAAAATTGTGTTATCCACGCTTATAAATAATCCAGCTAATTGATATCTCTCTGACGACTGACTAGTATACTATGCTCGACGCTACCATACGCTTTGGTTATGTCCAGGGTAACTAGAGCTGCGTACTGCCCTTGACACCACGCCACATGTATGTGACTCTCGATCGATATGCGCTTGTCATGTGGAACATCCTTGCTTCAATCTGATTGACATGGCGAAGAACCCTTTCCCTATCGACAAATTTCATTATGCGAACATTCACTACTGTCTCTATTAATTTGACAAAGTTGGAGGTTAGTGTAATTGGCCTGATATTGCCCAAAACGTAACGTTCACCCTTTTTTAGAATAGGTATGATTTTCGCAATTTTTCATTAACATGGAATCCAAACTTCTCTCATCGAATAATTTATTACATTAAGTACACCCTCCCGTGAACTCAAGCAGCAAGTTACCATCTTTTTCTTCTTCGGCGCACACATGCGTACCATATTGTCGCGTAGCCAGGAACAATGCATTGTTCTTCAGAAAACAGGTTTTATTAAAGCGAGCTTGCGCTCGGCAATACTTGCAAAATAAGAAGGTTGACAGGTGGCGAAGAAATGGCCTACCGATAGACGTCGGCGGAAAAACGACTGTCGCTGCGCTTCTAGTGTCGGCATTCTATACCTGCCGTTAACCTCTCTACCGACTTCGATTTACATAGATAACGCTAGTCTAATAGCGACAGGGTGAAACTTCCTTGTTATCAGGTGAGATAGTCCGAGGGGGGGGAGAGAAAACAAGCACTTTGCTTCCAGCACAGCATGGGCGCAGCCCACAACACATAGCACGATCGGGTGCACCCAGGTGTGCACCGCTCGAGAAGGCATAGTTCACGGCAATATGCATTCCGGCAGCGTACATGTATCAATGTCATTATCATCATCATAGACAGTCACATGAATGCTTGGCGACAGCGCTGATTCACGCTTTCTTCGCCATCATTCATTATCGCCATTGCCAACTCCTTATTCCTCATGTTGAACGCTTTTGTCGTCATCATCGTTATTACCATTCAAGGCCCATTCACTGGCCCAATGCCTTGCTTGCCATCATCTTTAAGGTTTTGGATCGTCATTACCTAAGCGTCCATGGTAACATTCAAACTGATTATTTAATCGTCAGCGGTAGCGTTGCGTCAAAGAGTTTGTTTCTTGGTGAATTTGCTACAGCGTGCTAATTTTCGCTACTCTCCAAATAAGAACATTCGCTTCCTCTATTCGGATCTAAAATTATGACATGTATATCTTCATTACTTATTTCACGTCCCGAATAAGGGGTAAATTGTAAACGTCGCTTTAAAAGGTCGTATTTGCTTATATTATAGATGCCACTTTTTCCGCAGAGCAGTGCAGCAACGAAACCGGTTCTTCACACCATTCGGCATTTTGCAAGCTGTTTAAACTCACTCTGCATGCTTGGCGACAACACATGTGCACACAACAGTGACAACTGAACTAAAAGTATTTGGTGTTTGATTGTCCAATCATGGCCTTTGAGATGGCGAGCGCACGGCGTGTTTTTCTCCGGTCGTTCCAATCACCACGCTCCCCAGCAAAATCAACGACTTATCACCACGCGCGCCCGGCTACCACAAGAGGACGCGGACTCTAACGGCGGAGGACACCGTGACAGACAGCACAGCGCATGCAATTCCACGGTTTGCATGTTTTTTTCACAAACTAGCAAGAACACCGCAAGTATATTCTGGCTAAACAATAGAAAAGTAGTTTTATTGCATTTATTTTGGTCCCTTTTACGAAGAACAGCATGGCAACTGCGAGATTTTACTCAAAGGTAAATGTAAAGAACTGTCAGTTTGTCTGTGGAAGTATTACTTTTTTATTTATTATGGTACGTTTTGGCTTGGTGCTAAATACTTCGATTTGAAGTTTGAACGCATTCTAGCATTCCTCCTGTCTGAAGACTTGTATAGGGGAAAAGTGGGCAAATTATTGTCGTTAAATTGTATTGCTTGCCTGTCCTGTCTCATAATTACACTGTCATATTTCGTGCGGATACTCATAACATGGTCAACCAAAGAGCAAGTACGTTCTAGATGATGAGTGCCCTGTTCAAGGCACTGAAGTAAGGTACGTAAGAAGTAAATTTGCCGCAATATTGCAGGAGGTTTCAATTAGCCGACCACAATTCGCTCTCCACGTTTTACCAGTGATAGCGTCTGAGTTGTGATCGTCTCCTTTTTCGTCATATGAACTTTGATTATGCTTTGATAGCACAATAGCAATATCAGTATTCTCGACTGTATCCAAATCGAAGGGCAAAACATGTAGCATAACGGCGTCTTTCTAATTAAAACTAAGATTCACCGAGGTAAACAATTAAGATAAAAAAGTGCAAAGTGCCACTGCTGTGTAACACCGCTGTGTTTTATACCACGTACTTCAACTCTGAACGCGTCTTGCGTACTTGTTCAACAAGCAAAACACTTCAATGATTGTATTTACAGTGCCCAGCGTATTCATTGAACAAGGTAAAATTCACAGTGCTGATGGGTGACCATAAGTGAACAAGTCGTGCCTGCAAGCCACCCGTGGTGGTCGCAGAATTGGTGACGTTCAGTCCAGACATAGTCTAGACGCATGGCGACCGCCTGCACCCTCCTCCCTGCATCGAGCTTCTGCGGCTCCACAGGAGGTTTCTTAAAACGCCGTTATAATGAAAACCAGGGATGGTTCTATGAAAATAAATAAAAGCAACCCTTTTAATCGAGTGTATCGCGTGAGCATAAAGCGGGGCCTTCTTCTGACTTCGCTTGTTGATTCCGTTGTCATTTCTTTTTCTTTGCCAGTAGGCGCCCTAAATACAGCCTGCAAACTTCGAGGTACAATAGGTTTCCAGCACATCAGGATCTCCTGCAGAGGTATCGCAAATATAGTTGCTCTAATATGAGTGGCGCTCATCTACAGCAAAAAAAAAATTGGCAGATCCCACATACAGAGGAAATCGATTATATGCGAAGCACGAAGGAGGAACGTTGATATGTCACTCCAAAATCAGCACAATCGTATGAGGTAGAGGTAAATGATGCCATACATGACTAACGTGTCATGATTATCATGTTTAGATGTGTCGTTTGTCTTCATCATCTATTCACGTCACATACCAAATTTAATATATGTGGAGCTAGCAAAACGGCGGCTAGCACTCTATGAGCGTCGTATGTTGTCATTTTCTAAAATGACACGTTTGTCTGCCTTGTCCTGTTTGCAGGCTCAATATACCACAATGTAGCGTTGACGCGCGTGCGCTGGGCACAGCAACGCTACGTTAGCAAAATGCGAGCACTCTGTAGTCTGACGCCAAGCGCGACCGGTGCGACCAACGTCTGTCGGTGCGGCCCGACGGCAACCGGCCCGAAATAGGACATGCTACATTACGCGCCAATGCATTACCCAGACAGCACTGCGTCTCTCTCTTTTCGTGAAGGAGGAACACAGGACCCGCTTAAACGCGCATGCGTCAAAGCAACGCAGCGTGGCACGCACCTGCGAGTTAATGGCAAGACCGACGCCATCTACAACGCGACGAAATGAAAGCCGGCGAGCACGCGCACAACGCCAAGAAATGTGCTGGTGTCCTGACTGTGGTATGTAGTTACGTTCTCACATGACGCACATCTCATGATTATGAGAGAAAGAGAAGCGATGTAGGAAAGGAAGGAAGGTTAACTAGACTATGCGTCCAAACTGCTACCCTACACATGGCGAGGGGAGGGGGAGTAAAAGAGAGAGAGAGAAAGATAGACACATCTCACATCACACACACAATGTGCTGCGCGACCAGGCTCCTAAGATCTTTGCTTTATTAAATGGCCGGTCATCGAGTGTATTCAAGGCACACTGGAGAGTCCGGCGATCTTCAAAATCGGGCACAGTGGCACAATAGATGTTCAATACTCTCTATATAGTTGCAGCTTTCACACATGGATGAAGCCACCATGCCAATGCGACGGCTTAGTGACTTAGTAACGCTACCCCAGTCCACAGTCAGCACAGCATTGTAGCGTCACGTCGAGAAATCTTGGATGGAAGTTGTTTCTGGAGTAATGACTTAAGATTCTTAGGGCAATGATTGGAGTTAAATGGAGAATTCCAGTGAAAAATTGTGGCATTTAGCGCGATGTGACGAAGTTCTCTAGCTGCGTCTACTCTTGACAAGGGTATTACCAGTGTGGGCGCTCTATCGTGACACATCGGGCAGCGTGATCAGCGAGGTGGTTACCACTGATGCCACAGTGGCCCAGCAACCATTGTAAAACAATGTCGTGTCTTTGATCAGCAGCGCGATGACAAATTTTATTGATACGATACACCATCTGGTGGTAGTTTCCACGTCGTAGACTTCGCACGCATTGAAGGGCTGTCTTGGAGTCGCAGAAAATGACCCATCTACTAGGGGATTTTTGCGTAACAAACTCCACAGCGGCTCGACGAGCGGCGAGCTCGGATCCCGTAGATGTTGTGACGTGTGATGTGTTGAATTTGACGGTGATTGATCGAGATGGTATGACAAAGGCACCTGTCGAACTTCCCAAGACCGAACCGTCCGTGTAAACATGAATTCGGTTAGCATACAACAAATGCAAAAGGTCCAGTGAGATCTGCTTGAGGGCTGCAGATGACAGGCTTGCCTTTTGAGATATCCCCGGCACTTCAAGGTGCACAGTCGGTCTTTTCATGCAACACTCTGGAGATAGTGCTATGGTTGCAGGCGAGAATCTCCACGAGGTGGAATTCCGGTTAGCCGCAACAACTTTGGAAAACGCTGCCTTTGGTCTTTCTAGTGGCAAGCTAGCAAGGTGGGGGTTAGGCACTCTGGATATGTGAAGGATATGTGTCCGGAGTGTGTCGATAGTTATATAGTCGTGATCGGATGGTCTTAGCAATACCAATTGTTTCTAACGTATTAGCGCTCCGAGGTAGCCCCAAGCATGTGCGGAAGACTTGGCCTTGAATGCTCTGCAGGATCCTGATGTTAGTTTTTCCGGCGTTGGAAAGCACGGGCGTGCTATACCGCAAATATCCCAAGAAGAGCGCTCTGTACAGCTGAAGCATAGATGACACTGATGTGCCCCACGTTTTACCAGCGAGAAATCTTATCACGTGTGTGATAGAGCTGAGCCTCTTCTTGAAGTGCGAGATGTGAGCACTCCACGAGAGATCTCTGTCGATAATGACGCCCAGGAATCGGTGACGTCTCATATACGAAAGGTTCACGTTGTCGATAGAAACGGGATAACGGATCATGCATGGGCTTGTGGGTAAATAGGCTAAGGCGCTCTTCTCGGTGTAAATTGTAAGGCCTCGAGCATGGAGGTACGTCGACGTTATTCTCGCTGCTTTCTGGAGCCGTGCGCGTACCTGGAGTCGTGTCACTGCTGAAGCCTGATGCATATATCATCAGCGCATGTAGCGATATTGACTGATCGAGGTAGACTTCGTACAAGGCCAGTGATCGTGAGGTTAAACAGCGTACGACTGAGAACCCCGCCTTGTGGAATGCCACGAGTGGTGTAATGATCAACGGTGCGGCCTTCCGCAGTGAGCACGAAGAAGGATCTCCTCTATAGGTAGCTCCGAATCCATCGAAACATTTCTGCACCAATTCCAATGTTCGCCAAGGCGTCTAGGATGGCATCGTGCGTTACGTTGTCGTATGCACCTTTCACATCGAGGAACATTGCAACCGAGATGCGCTTGAGGTATTTCTGTTGTTGCACAGAGGTTACGAGGTCGATGACATTATCAATAGAAGAGCGGCCTCTTCAAAAACCAGCCACGGCCTCTGGATATATATTATAGCGTTCATGGTACCACTCGAAGCGTGTCAGAACCATTCCTTCCATTATTTTCCCCACGCAGCTGGATAGCGCAATGGGTCGACATGATGCCAGATCAAGCGGCGACTTTCCAGGTTTGAGGATTGGTACCAAGCGGCTGGATTTCCACCTTTCTGGAACGACGCCATCGTTCCATGACTGGTTGTAGCATTTTAGTAGCTGGTCTCGGCTGCGTCTTCCAAGATGGCATAAAGCAGTGTATGTAATACCGTCCAGCCCAGGTGACGATGAACGTCTGCAGGGGGCTAGAGCTGCATCCAGTTCCTCGAGTGAGAAATGCATATTCAGTTCAGAAACTCGTGCTACGGGAGCATCCCCGAGAACTTCGTCACTGATGGTAGCCACATTACCCGCAATCCTGACGCAGAAATCTTCAGCAACGTCAACCTGCACGCGGCCTTGATGAAGAGCCAATGTGCTGAATGGACGATCTTGTGGAGTCGATCCAAGGTCACGTACCATCCTTTATATATGGGACATAGGCTTGCGAGGATCGAGTGATTCACAAAATTTCTTGCACCGTTGGTCCTCCAGCTTGTCCACTCGACGTTCGATTTTCTTTTGTAGACGTCGAGCGTCTCTGCGGTCATGAATCGAATTACTGCGCCTGTACCTCCTCTCCGCCCGCCTACGAATCGTTCGTAGTCGTTCAAGTTCTATATCAATTCTGCACGCTTTAATGTGTATTTAAAGGCACACGTCACCTCTTTCATTACACTTTTCATTACCTCCTCGAGGCCACACGCGATATCAACGCATGCCTCTTCCACCTTTGCCTTGTACACTGTCCAATTTACTCTTCTCTAGTTGATATGGAGGAAGTTGCAAAACCTGTGACCTTCAGATACGTTCGATTATGATCACTGCCGTGAGTCTCATATCATTGAACCATCGGATTGTTGGGTGAATTGTCGTGACACCAATGCAAGAGCCAAGCAACTGCTATATCTTGAATCACGCAAATACGTTGGACTGCCGTCATTCATAACGTTACGTTTGTAGCGTGAGGCTTATTCAGCAAGTTTCCGGCCTCTGCAATCAATCTTTGTGCTTCCCAAAGCAAGTGATGAGCATTAAAATCACCAATAACAATCCAAGGTCCAGGTGTAGCGGTCAAGATGTCATGTAGTCTTTCACCATCGAACTGACCAGATGGTGGGATATATGCGCCGATGAGTGTGAAGGCTACCTTCTTCTTTGCAACGCGGAGGCATACGTATTGATTTCCGTTATGGGGTTGCACTAAATGTGAAATGTAGGTTAAATCTGTGTGGATATATATAATTACTTTGCTGGGCTCACACACAAGTTGATGAAGTGAAGGCTTCGTAGCCAGAAAGCTTTATCGCTTTTGACAAGTTTGGTTCACATATTACTATATAGGAAATCTGTTGCGGAAAACGTAATGTCGAAAACATGAGATCCGTGATTTAAGTCCGCCGGCATTCCACTGTAAAACTGTCGCACTACGTACATCGTCTCAGAATGAAGGCAGTGAAAGAGCGATTTTGTCTATGTGAAGTTGGCAAGCACTGGACTCAGGGCGTCCAATACTTGCACTTCGCGTCGTGCTGTAGGCGTGTTCGTGTTGCCTATAAGCGTGCGAATGGAATTGATGAGAGACTTGACAATCGTCAAAATTTCTCGGTCACGCTTTGTCGCCTCGTCTTGGCGAGATGCAGAAAGTGGTGCTACCGGTGCACGTTCCAGTTTTCTGCAGCGGTTATCCTTGGAAGTGGTGGCCCTGCTTCTTCCAGAACCTCCTTTGCAGGGGTAGATATCTCAATGCACGTGTTCCTTCTTTCCGGCGGTGGTGGTGAAGCCAATTCAACGAAAGGAAGCTTTCCAGAAGACTTGTACTGTTGACAGGCTTTCTAGATGAGCGTCGGCGACGAGAACGATGTCGCCTGACGACAGCAACCGCTTCTCGGTGAGTTGGATGGTCCCTCACCATTTTCTTCAAAGCCGACATTTCCTGCCTATTTTCAGACACTCTTTTGATGCGGCGTCGTGGGGTCCTTGGCAATTCGGGCGTTTACAAGAATTAGCCTGACAGTTGTCGGCAGAGTGTGGTGCACCACAACGAGAACATGTTGTAGGATTTCCACAGACGGCCCTCACATGACTGAATTTCTGACATTTTCGGCAGTGAAGCGGCTAAGGGAAATGACCGCACAGCATGTCGGAAATGACCCACCTTAACATGTATCGGCAGGCAATCTCTTTTAAAGTCTATCTTCACACATCTCGACTTTCCTAGACGGCACACCTGTAGTATTTGGGGCCCATCATTAGCAGACTTAATAAGAATCGGCAGATCTTCGTTCGAGATGGTCACATCGATGTCATATATGACGCTTGTAGTTGCCTGATTTCCTAGCGGAACGATAGTGTGAACATTCATGCCACCAAGGATGGTAACTTTGCTCAGTGAATCTAACGCTGACGCTTGAGCGACGTCCTCTGCTACAACATTTTTCTGGGGATTCACTCTGATATCCTTAATACTGTTCGGCACCAGTGCCTCGAGCTCTGAAGATACAGCTTGCCTGTTCAGTAGTCTCTGTTGATGGATGGTTGCGTAGGCAAGAATAGGATGGTGTACCTCGGCGGGCTTTGCGGGGCCCTCCCAGCAGATGCGTCCATGGATGCCCTGAGCATCCTCCGCTTTGCTTTCTGGCTCATGACGGTCACGTATTCGTCGTCGGAGCTGTCGACGCTCTCGGCAGTGTCATTGAGGGTAGCCTCGCTGTCACTGGAAAGGCAGTTTCGCTTCCTTGAGGCTACCGGCACTGTCGCCGGCAACTCGGGTGGACGTGCAGATGAGTCCACTTCCATCGCCGCCGAAAAGGAAACTATGTTCCCCGTATAACTATGAAATTAAGTGAAAAGTCTGAAGATGAACGGCAAACACTCAGCTACAGCAACACTTCGTCTTCGTCTTCTCCCCTCATGATTATCATGTTTGCACCAGTCACATACCTTCGTCAATTGACCTGAATAACACAAAATTGCATATGTGAAGCTAGCGAACCAGGCCGCAAGCGCATCATGAGTGTGGCATGTAGTCTTGTTACATGACACGCATCTCATAATTATCATAATTGCATGTGTCATTTCCCTATGCCTCAGGTTCGCCTCGCGCAATACTGAGTTTGGTACATGTGAAGCTAGCGAAACGGCCGCGAGCGCATCATAGGCGTAGCATGTAGTCATATTGCTACATGACACGCATCACATAGTGATTATGTTTGCACTAGTATCATACCTTCGTCAACCATTCACGTTCCTTAGCACCAAATTTCGTATAAATGAAGCTAACAAAATGGCCGCCAGCGCATCATTATGTGGCATGTAGTCATGTTGCTACATGACACGCATCTCATGGTTATCATGTTCGCACCAGTCACATACCTTCGTCATTCATTCACGTACCGTATTAACAAGTTAGGTATATGTGACGCTAGCAAAATGGCCGTGAGCGCATCATGACCGTGGCATGCTGTAAAATGATACGCATGTCATTATTTTCATGTTAGAATCAGTCGCTTGTGTTCTGCATGAAATCTTGTCATACCATACCAGTTTTGCAACATACCAAGTGAACAAAACCTCCACAATATCTGCAGGACTATTAAATGTAAATCATGACAATCATGACATACCTATCATAATTTTCACGGGATGAGTACTCAGATATGTTCTCCATACAGTCATGTTATACCATACCAAGTTTCGTATTGATACCATTATCGAAACGGCCAGGAGAGCTAAAAGTAGTAGGTGGCTAGATAGATAGATAGATAGATAGATAGATAGATAGATAGATAGATAGATAGATAGATAGATAGATAGATAGATAGATATATATAGATAGATAGATAGATAGATAGATAGATAGATAGATAGATAGATAGATATAGATAGATAGATAGATAGATAGATAGATAGATAGATAGATAGATAGATAGATAGATAGATAGATAGATATAGATAGATAGATAGATAGATAGATAGATAGATATAGATAGATACGCTCAAAGTCGCCAAAGTTCACTTGCTTCGCATTAAACAAAAACTCAATTTGAGAATATAAGCCTAAGCATTGACTTGCCTCTCGTGCACCTCGGCCTGACATTCCCAATTGAGCGCAAAGTTATAGAAGCGCCAAACCATTTTTTCTCACCACATGCTAGCTTAGCCAACAACGCGGCAGCATTTTAGACCACACGAAATAGCATCGTGGTGCGGAGACAAGAGCAGGCCATGCCAACAACTGGAAACAAGCTCTCTCCGTTCGACTGGGACAGCTGGAGAGAACCCCGCATCGCGCCTGCTATTTCGAAGGCCACGGTCCAACAAAAATAACTCAGCAAGAAGATAAACGCTTCTTTCTGTTCAATTAAGACCACTAATTTGAAAGCACTTATGTATTTACAGTGAACGTATCAAAAAAAAACGCTGGCATGCACCTCTCTAGTTGCCTTCAGTAGTATTGAAATTCTCAGCGCAAAAACTTCCGACAAGAAACACAAGAGACGAGAATGAGCGCAGACTTTCAACTAAATTTATTACTACTACGACGCACATATATATGTTACAAAAAAATTGATAAGATCACTTGCTTAAGCATAAACCAGAAAACGCAAAAACAAGAAACACAAAACAAAAAGTCAAATTAGACTGCAAGAAACCAGGGGCTCACCCGGTCCATCACGTGCCGAAGTTAAAAAACGCCAATTTTTTTCAGATAACGCTATTTATTGATGGTTTGCTGACGCGGCTTTCTCGAGTGAGTGCTGCAGCTTCGATTACAAGTCTTGCGCCTTCGTTAAGGTGGGACGCGAGAACCCCTGTCTTTTCGAACAATGGCTCGCACCCACATTCGGAAAAACTAGCGGCTAGTAGTATTATGTGCGTCGTAGTAGTAATAAATTTAGTGGAAATACTGCGCTCGTCCTCGTATGTTGTGTTTCTTGTCGGAAGTTTTTGCGCTGAGAAGTTCAATAATGCATTACAAATAAGCCCAATCCCCCGCTTGACTTCAGTAGTACGTCATTATTTTGCGCGCACGTAACGTCGTAGTTCATACGCGTAGACGCATATATATTCTTTATGAAACGCCGAGTTACACCATCATTTTTTTATAATTTTCAATTCAGTGCAGTGGTGAGCCTGATCTGACTGTGATTGTGTGACGTGTTCAGCACGGAGAAAAAGACTCCAGCCAAACCAGAATACGTAACTCTACACTTGGCTTAATTTGTGGCTGATACAGCTAAAGTCAAACGGCATGCAACCGACGCGCGCTGTAGAAAAGTAGCGGCAAACAGAACGTCGGCCGTCGATAATCTAATCGCCGTTAATGCACCATTGAAGGTTCCAGCATTATCGCTTATGCTTTCAAGAGCTCCCGAATAAACTCGACAATTCGCGCCCTGTGCGTAATCTTAATAGCAAATTGATCTCGTAAAGCCACGAAGGCTTCTGAACATTGTACATTACAAGGCGACTTGTGTCAAGCGTTCCAAAGAACTTTCGTGGATGAACAACAACACCACAAGCAACAATACTAGAGCAGGAAACGGGAGGGACGGTATATAGTTTCCGCATATATGCATGAACGCATACAAAGTGTTAATATTGTGATTTTACACTGAAGGATCTTTAACACTGCATTTTTCGTCAAACACTGGTCTGTTACCCTCGTGGTACAAAGAAAACGACTCGGATAACAAGATATCCTAATGATTCTCGAAGTCGTTCAAAGTTATACATAATTTACTTTAATATATTGTAGATCTGCAGCCTATGCCTTCATTTAGGCAACTGCAACGTTTAGGCTCGCCATGCGACTTAGTGACTATAATGTGTTTTGCGTGGTCACTACCTTCAGGAAGCAGCTGGCTCAGCTTCTCTTAGAATATTTTTAATGCTACAGACCTCGCATACATGGTGATGAGTGACAGTTTTGTTTGAGGTATAGCGGAGTGAGATAAGGATACCTGCACAATACTTCATGTGGAATAGCATAGAAACCGCCGGCTTATGCTGGCTTACGTCGCAATAGGCGTGACTTTTTAAGAGCCTGCCTGTGCTTAGTTAAAAAACAAGCAAACAAAAGCGCATTAGTTACAATTAGCAAAGAGAAAACCGGGTATGAAAATGGCCTGCAAATTATGCAAGGCTAGATCTAGCGGCTACATACAACATCCTAATTCGAATCTTAATCCTAATGAAAGCAAAGCTCGTGTGGGGCCTGTTGTTCTACGTTACAAAACCAGTGTGCAGTACCGTCCCATACACCAGTACCCTAAATGCCTACCCAATTTTTGTCAACAACCCCAATAAACAAATTTAAATATCCAAGTGTGTTGCCCAATACCTAAACTATAAAAACAAGGTCTCTACGACAATAGTAGGAGTCAGCATGGGCACATTTCACATTGTATCTTTAAACATTTTGTCGTTCCACCAGTCTATAATGTTTTATTTATATGCGCCGAACTTACAATAACGATTCTTGTAGATGACTACCTTTTTTGGCATTGTGGGATGTTTTCATAAGATTCAAACACCTCGCAAAAGAAATGACGGCAACGTCTGCGCATCAAAAATATTAGCTGGTACTTACCTGTTTTTAAATTCAGTATGGTGACTCCTCCGGACAAAGACACAGTAAATGTAACGTTGTCGCTCTGCAGTAAATGAGACCGCATTTGAGGCAGTACGCAATAACACCTTGAAACAGGAAAACTCCGACACTGTATGGCTACTAAATGTGATCAGTTTTCATGTGAGTGCAGCGTACTGATCTGTATGGGCTAAACGGCTGTTTCGCGGAGGCAAGGAATGACCATGTTGACCGATCAAAATAAAACAATCCACTAGCGTTTTCATTTCCCGTAAAGTGAGATTTTGCTAATAATATAAAAAAGACCCTTGATCTACTGAGCTGTAGCCTCGTCAGAAATTTCAATGAATGAGCTGAAAGAAAGGACCTCAATATTTGCAGATTGAATCAAGAAGAAAAAAGGTGACAATTTCTTTTTAAAGTTGCAAATATAATGCGCCGATACTTTCATCTTATTGATGAAGTTGGGCATTCCACTCTTGGGGAGAAGACTGAAAGAAGTGACGAACGGGTGCTAAACCTCCTTTTTTTCTCGCCACGCAACTAAGACTGTACCCCGTATACATGCAGGCTGTGTCCAGGCAAAATATATTATTAGGCGCTTCCGCAGCCTATATTGAGTCATCCAGACAATTCAGCGGCTACCATTCCTCCATGCTATAGGGTTTCTACCCGATGGTAGTCGATATCGGCTTCACTAAAATGGCCTCACACTAAATACAAGTGATTGCTAAGCCAACTGTTTCAAAGCTTTAAAATACACTGTTTCATTGGTTGCAAAAACAAGTTCATATGCACTAAGGTTCGTTTTGTGTTCTCCATCGTTTACTTATGATATTGCCTAACTAGACACAACAAGCGCACCTAGGATGAGAGGGCCCCAGCTTCAAGCTGTTGTCATGAGAAGGAAAATCGCAGCAGCGGGCGGGAAAAAAAACCGGCCTGTTTGATTGGTACTTATCTATGCATCTAGGAATAGCGCAAACTGTGGGACGACTAACAGAGAGTGATCAAGTGCTGAATAAGAACGAAATGTTTATTGCTTTGAAGAAAACAGATATGCGGAAAAACCTGTTGTGAAGCGATGTGTGAGATAGGACAAAATTACGAGATACCTATAACGATGCTGCGTAGTGAACTGAAAAAAAGACATAGGAAATACCATCACACACGTCAAACTACGAAATTTCTTTGGTGAGGGGCACATCTGATCCCCGCTTACGCACCTTATTTTTTTGTCGATACCACGAGATAGAAATAGCTAGAATAATAAGAAGGGGCTAGAGCACTTTGGCAAGCATTCTCAAATTATGACGGGTAGACTGCCACTAATCCTCAAGAGAAAGGTATCTAACAGCTGCATCTTGCCAGTACTTGCCTATGGAGCAAAAACCTTGAGGTTCGCAAAATGAGGAAGACACAGCATGTAATGGAAAGGAAAATGATGGTGTAATCTTAAAACACAAGAAGAGGGCAGATGGGGTCAGGAAACAAACAGGGGTTAGGTAAAATATAGTTAAAATCAAGGATAAGGGGACAAGCTTATGTGCGGGGTAGTTAAAACATACTGCAGGAAAAGGCTGCGCGCATGGTTGAGGACGAAAAACTTGACTGGCACAGCGAAGCGCTTTCTCTGAGTCAGTTCAGTTTTTTGTCCTCAACTTTGCAGCGCAGCCTTTCCCTGCAAAAAGTGGACATAGGACTGGCACGTAGCGTGTAGGCAGTTTACTGCTGGTGATTAGTGTAACTGACTAAATTTCTATAAAAGACAAGTGGGCGAGGAGGAGACAGAAAGTTACGTGGGCAAATGCAATTAGGAAGTTTGCGTGTATAAAGTGGCAGCAGCAAGCCGAAGACTGAGTTGACTAGCTGAACATGACAGAGGTCTTTGTATTTTAGTGGGGTGGTCGGGCTGATGAGAACGAGGATGATTATGACATGGAATGATTTCAAATCTTCAATCATCTTGACCTTCAAAAAGAATTTTATTTTTGTTTCTAAGAGACATGTTCTTCTTCCAGTCATTTCAGAACCCCCCTCCCCACTACATTCTGTTTTAGAGCCTGCAGAAACGGTCACAATATTTCAGGCCAACGCCAACTGTTTTTGAAGTCTTGCCTATCTGAATTCGTAGCAATCTAACGTACCTTATAGCTGAATATACGAACAGCGCAACCTAGAAATAGTTACAGCACCACTACGGAAGCACTAAACAAGGACAGACAAGGCTGAGTATATTCAGATATGTGCTACGAACTCACTCACGTTTTAGCACTTCTTACATTCTTTACAAATTTTAAGGAGCCTTCCAGCGCTCGAGTGCTGCGCACACCAGCCTGCATTGTCTACGACATGGTTACAACTGTAATCAGTTTCAGTGCATGTGGTAGCCCTGCATGCGAACGAGTTCCGACAGAGTGACCAGCGTACGTGATAAAAAAAAACTAAGTTTAGGGCGTCGGAAGTAGTGGCTCTTGATATTGACAAACTCCACGTTCGCTATCTGTAGCCTAAAGTCAAACGAACTAAAGCGTAAAGCCTATTCGTAGCCTAAAGCCAACTAAACTAAAGCCGAAAATGGCGACGCCACACAACTCAGCATCGGGCATCTAACAGCTGCGCTTTATCACAGGAGAATTGATTGGTTTGCTTTTATATAAATGCTGACCTACGCTATAGATAGTAATTCCAGAGCTTGAAATTTGAAGGTTTCAGACATCAATTCTGCAGTCCAAATTGGCAACAAGATGCGCTCACACGGTGATTGAAGCGTTCGAATTCAGCACGAAATTGTATTGTCAACAGCAAGGAACAAAAACACCTCATGGCGGGAAATAAACAACAAAACTTTAATCAAACTTATTGAACGTCACAAAAGCATCTTGGGCTCTAAAGCACTCTGGTTCAAACGAGTGGGTAGGTAGAAGGCCATCGTGTAGAGAAAGCAGGTATTATCATGTGCCACGTCACCACTAGTGGAAGCCGCACCTATTGTGGGACTTACATGATTGTACCAAGTGCTGTGCAAGAGCATTGCTCGTGGTTCATTGGTGTTTATTTTTCATAAGCCTCAAAATCAGATGAACTGCAAGATTATTATGAGGCCCGCCGTAGAGTGGGGCGAATCAATTATTACGGCTACACGGTACTCGACTGCTGACTCGAAGATCGAATACAGCATTTAGATGCACGCAAAATGCTAGAGAGTGGTCTGCTTAGACTCCGGAGTACGTTAAAGATTACCACGTCCTCCGAATCTTTGAATCCTTCCACGTGGGTGTCACTCATAATCCTACCTTACTCCAGCGATGCCGAACTCCATCTATTCCCTATTTTAACATTATTCTGAACACGTAGGAGTTCATTGCATTTTACCCCCTTTAAAATGTGCCCTATGCAGAAGGAAAGTGAATTTATGCATTCTGGTTAAAAAGCATAACCTGCTCAGCCATACCAGCAGCTGCAACGATTGTTCACAGTGCCTAGTAACAACAGCGTGTTATGTGCGCAATATTTACATATCACTTAAGCACCTCCTGTCAATATTACGTTGAGATTTTGGGGCTCTTTTGTGCATACCTGCAGTAGAACAGCAAGAAATCGCAAAATACATACACTTTTGCCATCAGAGTGCCAGTTCTGGAAAGAAGCACACATAGGTTAGGTTTAAATGACTTAAAACGCATACATTTATGTTATACTCCCTAAATAATTGTAAACATGCTAATGGCGTGCAACACTTCTAGTAAAAAAGTCAATGATTTGCGGCAAAGGCGAAACAATGAACGTGATGGCAAAAACTTGAAAGGTCACGCGTAAAGCGGAAAGCAGATCGAAACGTGCCCCGCGTTTTTCACAAACATATCACGCAGGAAACGTACTCACAGGTACGGATGCACGTGAACTGCTATCGCAATAAAATGCACTAGTTGTACACTCAACCTAGGTATTATGAGTCATCAGCTACAAAGGTTTACAGCTTTACTGCTGTGAAGAATATTGATCATGACCTGGCCCGCTGCTCACGCTGATCATGAATCGGCATGCTCATGAACTGCTCAAGCTGATCGTGAGTCGCCAGAACATTCTATTGTAATCGAAACTATCATTTAGCAATTTCAACCAACATGAATATGATTCAATAAAAAAATGCCGTTGGCACTTTTTGACGGTAAAACTGTGCACTATCTTTCAACAACAGAGAAATGCTAATTGGACATTCAACGTTTTCATCGAAGCCATATCGATGCATTATACTAAACAATTCTTGACCAGTGGCAAGGCTTAGCAGAGGTCCTCATAGTGAGTGAGTTTGGTGTAACCTTGGCGATTACTTGCGCCCTAATGAGCGTGTGTTCGCTCCCACTTTGGGTCTGGGCTGCTATAGCAACAACTCCGTATTCTGTCACTGTCTTTAGCGGCAAAGCAGCACATTCGCACACGTTTATAGAGTCTAAATTTTCAAAATTTACAGTGAATCTGCTCCACCATTAGGGCACCCATCTCCTATCCTCTTGAAATCGGCCTACCCTGCGTGTTGCTGTCAGAAAGGCGGCTTTCGTAGAGGACATAGCGCAACAGGTGGTCTCACTCTTCTGAAAATCGCGTAAACCCCTTCGAAGAAGGCCTACAAACGCGCTAATGCTACCGTTTTACAGTTCAGTAATAATACCTGGCGTTTGCATCATAAAACCATAATATGATTATGAGGTGCCTCAAGGGAGAACTCAAAAAAGTTTAAACCCCTGGTGTTCTTTGACGAGCACATCTTTAAGTACACGGACCTAGAACGTTGCCTCCATCGAAAATGCTGCTGCCCAACGGGGATTTGATCCCGTACCTTTAGGGTTAAAAGTCGACTGCCATAACCCCTACACCACCGCGCCAGAGCCTTCGCGCAGCTTGCTCGCAACCACAGTTCAGTAATGTGTATTTCAAAGATCGATGTAATGTTCCAGTATTCAAAATATTGATGGCTTTGAATCGCTGCATACGTCACAGGTTTTATAGTGATGCAGAACGTAAAACGGCTCTTTATAGCTGAAGTCAGTGAGCAGAGTTTTCCCGAGGAACAGCAACATTTTCGAACTTGTGCACGAGTAGTCTATATTTCTGTTGTGCACTGCACGCGCACAGTTTAAAATATTTCCGAAAATCAATATACCAATGTAATGACTGTCTAAATAGATTCAGTATTCAGTACGACAAGAGGAAGAACGCGCCCTAATGCGCCCACTGTGCGAAATTTATTGCGTCAGGAGACCGTATCAGAAAACTTCCGCAATATGTCGAACAGTGCTCTCAAAGAGTGATTGACTAAGCACCCTCAATTCACAACCTCTCACAATAAGCAACTGATTCAACCGTGGCCACAGCCTCGCATATACAGGCACGCTGTGACTACTTTTCATGATCTTGCATTGAACTGACTAGTGTTAAGGTGTTTCTGCTTACTATATTCTGTTTTTTATGACATTGTGTTTTTAGTGAACATATTTCGTAATCATGTCACATGCGACTTAACCCTCCACTTTGCCTTAGACTGTGCTCTCGGACATATTCATATAACAGATATCACAAGGGTAAATGCTAATTTTCGTTATTTCTTTTTTGTCCACCTTGGTGCATCAGTGGCTAAGATGGTCGACCGCTGACCCGAGCCCCACCGCGGAGGTCAAGTGGTGACCCGCAGGTTGCGGGATCGAATCCCGACTTCGGCTGCTGCGATTATCTTAGAGGCGGAAATGAGGCTCATGTGCTCCGATTTGGGGGCACGTTAAAGAATTCTAGGTAGTGAAAATCTAGGGAGTCCTCCCCTACGGCGTCTCCCATAATCATATGGTAGTTTTGGGACGTTAAACAAACATAATAATCAATCAACCTCACGCGAAGGTCACAGATTTAGCTTTGGCCGTGCCAGTCAAATTTTAATAAAGGCTAAATGGTCGATGCACGTGTGCTGTGCGACGTCAGTGCACGTACAATAACATTAGATAATAAAATCATAATAAAAAGCAGGTTAGAATAAAACCTGCTTAAAATAAAGTAGAATACGCTGTGGGCACTGAGGTAAATGGATGCTCTTCACGTCGGCTCCATTCTCATCGAATGATTTCGCAGCGAATACAGACAGCCACCGCTCAGATTTATACACCATCTTATCTTCTTGTCACCGATAATCTGAAGAGGTGATATTTCAAGAAGGGTTATCATTGTTCGAGATTTTACGACCACAAACCAGCTCTATCCAAGAAGCGTCTACTATTCCTATTACCAACGTTCTGCGTCGACTGGGGTGGCCTCACGATATCCAGGCCTAGGCGTTTGCGCAATACAGGCTATAATTATCAATTTTGGAGGTACCGCAGCAGAATGAAGACACCACCAACGGGAAGACGAAGACGTCACTTAACAGGAAGATGACATAGGCAACAGATGGACAGAAGTTCAAAACAAAAAACGTGGAAATGAAGGTAGCCAGCAACGCCATGGTAGCACTAGCCCTACCCAAACGCCAAGAACGCGCGACGCAAATCTAATATCCCGGATGGCCAGAGCCAGCAAAATGCCAAAACTGCCGACAGGTGACTACAAGATAGTGTTAAGGACAACAGAAGGACTGCAGGTATCCAAACTCAGTTTAACGGAGCTAGACAAAGCTGTGTACGAAGCATCCAGGATCCCTCATGAAAAAAAAGAGACGGACAAGATTCGTCCGAATAACTTACAGAAAACCTTGGTCGTAAGCACCCCAAACCAAAACCATGCAGACAAATATCAACGTATCAAGCACACCAAAGCAAACGACAAGTTTTATGAGGTGAGAGCGCACGAGACGGCCCCGGAACTCACTGCCAAAGGTGTAATCAAAAGAGTCCCTTGAACAGAACCCTACAGGACATCACCGCAGAAATTATTACTGCCCGAAAACCTGCGGCAGTTGAAGCCAAATGTCTTGGTAACACCACGACAGGGAGAGTCCTTTTTGATGGCAGCAGTGTCCCGACGCACGTCATGTACAGAGGAGGGCTCACACGATGTTCGCTATACAGGAAACAAGTGGACTTTTGCAAACAGTGCAACAGACATTGCAACAGAAGCGACGTGTGTTCGAGGACAAGCTATGTGTGGATTGTGGAACGCCTGATTCGAGCGAGGACCACCACTGTCAACCACTATGTCAGCTGTGTAGCAAGGATCATCCCACGGCTGACATACTCTTCAAGCCAAGTTCAAGACAACCTACATCGTAAAACAATGCCAGTGGTTCTGACAACTGCAACAAATGCGCAAGGAGAACTACCCCCTACCACAAAGTTAACCAAATGCGGGAGGTCCGAATTCCGGACGAGGGCAACGCGGTCCAGATCAAGATCTTGGTCCTGCAAACGCTACGTGGCCACACCGCCCAGTCTTCGGGACCAAGAAGGCGCCCTCTATCCCGTTCCAGATCCCGTTCTAAGCCAAAAGGTGGCAAAAGCCATCAAGGAAATCCGGCATTCACGGTGAGCTCGTCAGACGTGGTTAAATGGACGCGCCCTGAGTCTTCGGGGGAGACTGCACATAATGTCAGTGATATAGGCGAGCTGAAAAAAGAAATCGTTGACCTTAGAGAATTGATATCACAGATTACTCGGGAAATTGAAAGTCTTACAAACTGCACACAAACAACTTCTAGTCAAATGCGTTCCGTGGCCCTAGAACGCCTCGAAAAAATGCCAGATAACCGAATGGACAAGGACAGTACCCCGCCACCTCTTAAAAAAATGCTAAGGTGTCTAATGACAAAAGTATGGCGCAAACCTCAAACAATTACCAAAAATCATGAAATACAGAAAGCAGTTAAGAAACAGCCAGAGACCACCGAAACCTCTCGCTTCCAATATCCATGATCATGAATGTACTAGATAAACTCGAAGCTAACGTAGCCGATTTCAACCCTAGAACACCTCCGGTATTTCCAGCTACCAACCTTCCGATGAGCACTGAAGGCAATTCACATTTCTCAGGGCACACATCAGCGGCTATATCAACTAATTTCATAAGGCCCGCCTCCTTTCATCCCCCTACTACTCTTCGAAAGTCAAGTCAAAATAGGGAAGCCCAGAATAAAACACTTGATTATTTAGCAGCGGAGTTGTAGGCTATGAGAGGAAAGCACAGTCTGCAGAACCAACTGGATGTTCTATTTTTCAGAAAGCCCACTGTTTAGCTAAGCTACAGGGATATGAAGTGATTGCCCGCACAACGGGGGATATCAAACACTACTCTTGTAAGAAGGGACTCGTGAGAATCCGCGACGACACCCACATCACAGAAATTGAGCATGCACTCCTACAACATGCCCCTACAAGAAAAATGTCTGCGAGCATATTTATTCTGAGTTTGTACAGCAATCCCACACAGATACGACAACGCTTCCTTCTTCTCTTTAAGATAGCCCTAGAAATAGCGGGACCAATCCACTCGTCATAGGTGGAAACTTTAATTCTCCACACAGTGCTTGGAGATAGAGGTACACAGGGGCTAAAGGAAAAACGCTATAGCAGGATATTCAAGAAGCAGGCTAACTCTCAGCACCTACCCCGCCTCCCCTCCGCGTATGAGAACTGGGCTTGCGAGAGACATCACTCCAGACTTATTGTTAGTTCGTAACGCGGGCATCGCTAAATGAAAAAAAACATTCGATTACCTGGGGAGTGATCATCGAATATTAGAAATTAGGATAGAAACCATGGCTGCCGCAGGAATGCGGACAGTGATTAGATGGATTGACTGGGATAAATTTCGGGAAGTCCGAAACGCGAAAAACAAGACCCTATCAGCAATGAGGATTGAATCAAAGCATCAATAATGACGTCAGCGAGGCAACGCGAACTGTCACTTCAAGTCCACACCTAGAGCAGATTGATAGCCGTCTCGCACCTATGTGGGAGGCCAAACAGTCACTGCAGAATAGATTGCGGGGCAGATGCACATAAAACCTTCACACAAGTGCATAGCCAAGCGGAACAAACAGTTCGAAGAACATTGTAAGCAGCTAAGCAAACAGCAATGGGACCAAGTTTGTAATAGTCTAGACGTCCGAATGAATGCTGGCCAGACATGGCGCATGCTCGAACACTTTCTAGACCCAGATAACACCAAATCAGCACACAAGCAAACCTTGCCTAAACTGGTGCAGCGGTATAACGGCAGTGCAAAGGACTTTGTCGCTGAGGCTAGCAACAAGTACATTTCCGCCATGCCCGTCATAGAGCACAGACCATATACCGGAGGCCCGAACGAGCTCTTAGATGCGTAGTTTACTGTGGCTGAAGTCAGGGCTGCGCTACAGAAGCTAAACACCAAATCTGCACCGGCACCAGACAAGATCACAAACAGAACACTACAAAACCTTGACGACCAAGCCATAGAGAACATCACAATATACTAACGAGTGCTAGACCAAGGGCGCTATCCCGAAACAGTGGAGAAAAAGTTAAAGTAATCCTCATCCCCAAGCCGAGAAACCCCTGATCTATCGAGCTTACGCCCAATGTCACTAACGTCCTGTTCTGGGAAGCTGATGAAACATGCTTTTCTAGACAGAGTCAACACTTATCTTGAGGAGAACAAAATCTACCCAGACTCCTTGTTGTAGTTCCCCATACGGCTCTCTATGCAAGACCTCATGCCGCAAAATAAGCAGCAGATTCTAGACAACAAAGCAAGATCTACCCGAGCGATCTTAGGATTAGATCTTACAAAAGCCTCCGAGAAAGCATCGCATGTGGCAATATTACAACAGATCTGCCAAATAAGCTAAGAATCGAGAGCGTATAACTATGTCAAGGACTTCCTAACAGACAGAACGGCCTCCATCATGTTGAGAGAACTGAAATCTGAGAAAAAGCTTATGGGCAGTGCTAAATCCGCGCAGGGTTTGGTGATATTGCCAATGCTGTGTAATTTCACAATGATAAGACTCTCGGCCGGCACGGCGTAACTCAATATACGGAATACAACCTTCAATATATGGAGATAATATCACTATCTAGGCGTGTGAAAGTAGTGACGGAGAGATAGAACAGAGGCTACAGGAGGCCGTCACCACTATTGAGGAGTATCTTGAAAATACTGGACTTGAGTGCTCGCCAGATAAATCTGAACTTCTCCTCTATCGCCCCACGCTTGAAGGCAGACCACCCAAGGGATACAACCGGGACCGTGCTTACGAAGAGATCAAATTCTCACCAAAAATGACAGGACTATTCCTATAGTGCAACAATTCAGAGTCCTCGCACTCATGATCGAGTCACAGGGTACAAACGGCGAAACCGTCATCAGGTTAGTAACCAAAGTAACCAACGCAATATGGCTAATCAAGACAGTCGCAAACACCAGGGCATGAAAGAGGCTAACATCATCAGGCCTATTATTCATTCGCCATAACTCATATTATATGTAGCATATATCTACACTGGTATACAGCCAAAAACTCAAGATCAACGCACTCATACGAAAGGCGTACAAACAAGCTTTAGGCCTTCCAGATAGCACCAGCACCGAAAAATTGTTTCAACGGGCTTACATAACACTTAGAGGAGCTGATAGAAGCGCAACAGATTGCCCAGTTGGAGAGATGGCTAGCACGCGCACAGGAGGAGTATCCTTGGCAAGTTGAGGATAAATTACCATAGCCAAGAACAAGGAAGCAAAGTGTCGTTTCCAAAGGTGATCCCCTAATCAGGGCAGAAGAGAAAGCCGCGCTAAAACTCTACTTAAGGCCTAATGCAGAGACAAGGAAGCTTGGTTCGTAGACGCAGTGGAGTACCTAGTCACAAATCCTACGTTGCGGCAGTAATAAACACCGACCACAAATGCACAAACACGACCACAAACTAGAGCATAATTTATGGGAATGCGCACAGATACAGGACGCCAATGCAGGCTCTCCAGAACAGCTTTGAGCGCGGCGGAGGCCGCGCTGATCAGCTCAGATCGGGCAGATTAAATATGGGCCATCCAGCAAGCACGGGAAGCGGTGCAGAGACAGGGTCTCTCCTACGCCCTGGCGTCGCTTAGGCCACGCCTCAATCTGCTCGTTAAATAAAGTTTGTTCATCAGAATAAAGTAGCCTCATTTTGTTGACATCGATATTACGAAGTTCAGCTCTCACTCTACTTTATACATTTCAACATAATGACTGCACGACAATAAGATAATACATGCTTTGAGGGGACAATGGCTTTCATCCAGGGTTGTGCTTTTTTTCACTTACGTGTCACCGCTTGTCGTTGGGCTTGATAGTCTGAAAAATGCGCGGTACATGAGATTCTGCTGCAAAGAGCTCACATTACTATAATAATTTTAAAAAGTGCTAATAATGATGAAAGATATGTGTTACAACAGTAATCGTAACAGGAGAAAAATTATTCAGCCCTTCATAAAATTTGATGGCATCAGCATCGTATTGTGAAGTTAGAACTTGTCTCTAGAAATGTATAGTACATGGTAGGTGTACCGTTGGCTGCAGCCTGTAAAAATGGCTACACAAAAAAGTGTCCCTGTATTTTAGATTTGCAGACGATACTTTCGTAATGAAAGTTCGAATAATCTCTGCTTAGAGCCTGAGAAAATGTAGCTGTGACGTGAGCGTTTCAAAATGATCGCTTAGATACGACTATTTCAAAGATACACCATAGAGCCAAGAGCGAACACAACAAATTGTGAGCTACGCAAGTAAAAAAATAAACTACAGGCCTGCATTGAAGGCGCCACACAGTCACATCGAAAGCTAGACGAGCAGTCATTTAGAGCATTTTAAACATTCATTGGATAACTGCTTCAAGCGCATTTCCTTGATACCCACTACGGCCATAATTTAAAAAATTTCAGGGTAGTAGGCTGGTATGCGCTGTGCTATTTTTCGTCATTATCCTCAGAAACGTTGTATCTGCTAACACTTGCGAGGACATTTGTGCGAAATGTTCATGCAGTGGCTGATGACGAATAGGAATTATGCCCGAAGTGAGTATCCAGCGCAGTTAAAAGGCAAACCAAAATATTCTTTTGCAATAACTTGGAGCATTGGACGAACCACTTTGGGAGGGGGGGGGGGGGTGTCCTTGTGTTCTTAGATTTAGGTTCCATGTAAACAAACGCAAGTGGTCTATTTGTCTCGGTCTCTCCACGATGACGTCTCCAAGAATGTTCGCATGGCTTTCACATGGCAAACACCCCCAATAATAATAACAGACAGCCCACACAGCGTAACCAAATGTAAGCATCACCAGTAGCACCTTCAGAAACAGGCTGCTGTGTTTTGAAAAGCGCTACTGCGTAGCTACCATACTACCCTTGTATCTGTATTCTCGCTTGTTGCCATGGCAGGTATTGCACTTATAATGGCCTTCACCCTTCATTACATTGGTCATCTCACGGGAATATCTTAATTTGTACTGGTTATCTTAGTCAGGTTGCGGGGGACAATAGTGTTGTTACGACGTACTTTCTTTTGACGATAGAGCTCCCAGTGGGGGCTTCCACATGTCTGCTGCCATGGAGCCAGCTGAACACACGCCTTTGCCAAATAAACCGCACTAAACAAAAATGTTACGTGGAACTGACAGCAGTCAGTCCATAACTACAACCTAGACCACACACAATGTGAACCTCTCTACTTCTAGTCTGAGGCTCATTTGAGGGCATGTCCCAATATGCACGATTATCATCAGCTGAAACCGCGCAACACGTACAGAAGCCACATAATATGTAACGTAGTTTCAGATGACGGTAATAGGTCATAGTGAAACATTCCCTGAAAGACGCCTTGAACTAGAAGTGAAGAGGTGAGTTGTGGTGTGGCTACTAACTGAATTTTGTTATGTTCTTGCAACAATACAATAGGCGAAGCAATAAATCGAGTATCCATTTATGATGAACAGTGTACCTCGCGAGAAAATAATTCTTATGCTAATGATTTCATTCATCCTATTGTATGAAAACGTTTGTGAAACCCAGATTACGTCTTGGATCAGTCGCTCACGTAAAATAATAAACAGGCAAAGGCGTTTCTGTACTACTGTCGTGAGCTCAATGTTCTTCAAAATTGTCGTGGAAACCTAGCTCTTTAACTGACAATGCGAAAGCACTGACAGCTACACGCATTAAATAATTGACTACAGCCAAAGAAGAGTAGACGTACGGGATCATTATCCTTGGAAAGCCTCCATGCTCAATAATCCTATGGAGGACTTCCCTCGATAAGCGTTCATTCATGTATACTCTTTTAGGCTGGCGTTCTGTCGCTACAAGTGGTTCCGCACTGTCGTTTTGCGAGGGAAATCTCCCGACCCACATAATTTGGCCTGTAACATATTGAGAACCAGAGGTTCTTGCCGTAGTTTTAATTTCATTTCGTTTATTAAGGCCAAGGGCACTAGAACAGGCATTTCTTAGGGGGGATACAACGCATTGTCCTGATCTTTCATGAAAAACCTATAAACACGGTAAGAAATAAAAAGTCACCTGGTCTCTCGAACTTTCGGTACACTCGATACACTCTAACTCTCCGGCCATTGTCTCCCTCAATAAATTGTGTCGACACCGCGCTAGCTTCCTGCATGGACGGCGGCCTCCACCTTGGACTGACTATCAATAGACGACATTGGAAGCTTTCGGCATCTCTCTTGCTTTCACAGTGCCTCTATGATCGACCCGGCTTTTACAAATAAGCAATTTCATGATTTCACAACGATGTCATATGGTTGCATCACCTTATGGCCATGGCTTCTTGCGTCGGTCCTGTTGAAGCTGGTGTGCGTCGTCTTACCTGCCTTTCCGTATTTCCTAGAAAGCGTAAAGGGCTTTTTAGCTGAGCGCTGCGATGAACCCCTCGCGACGGGCAAGGTAGTTGTTTCGAACGCGGATTTGTGACTGATCCCATGTGGTCTCAGAGTCATGCTGTATCATTAACCAAAGACGTAAATCTATTCCACTTGCACCTCATCACCGTCGAACATGTCTTCTTGAATATTATGTTAAACACTATTTGCCGAATTTGCAGGTGAGGTCTCCAACATAATATGTTTGCGAAAAACATTGCAAAAGTACAAAGCTTTTAAGACTCATTTGTGGACGCACACCCTTGGAGAGCAGCTGCTGGTAGCGACTCTTTGGCGTGAAAAGGCTGAGACAGACGATCTTCGCAAATGCTCTTAGGTGGTCTTCGGAACTCATCACTCCATCAGTAGCTCACCTTTTCTCGCTCGATGGAAAATAAAAGTCCCTGGCGACTACTATTGGTGGCATGTTTGCTTTAGCTTAAGCGCCAACGAATCTTGTAAACCATTAATCAGTAGAAAAACTCTAATGCCAAGACCTGATGGCATTGAGTGACTTCCGTCAGGGGACAGTGCACGGCCGTATGATCTTCATGTGACACAAAATCACAAGACGTCAATTTCTGGTCGGCACTGCCCCAGAGACGAGTGTATTCTTCTCCCTAATCTCAATCGCCAACCCTTTGGAAGAATCGTGCAAATATAAGTTACGATCAGGTCCAAAACGCGAAATGACCACGTTTTCAAAGCCACCCTCGAAAAACTTTAGCACTGCAGTGTTTCAAACATTTCGGGGCGCAATTGTACTCACTTAAGCGCGTTTCTTTCCACCTAAAGGGACTTAAGCGTGCCTAAATGATTTTTCAAAGGTCTGAAAAAGCAGATTTCATCTCAACGTGAGGATTTATTTAGGTCTTTCAATCATTCATGCAGTTTGCAAAAATTTAAGACTGCTGTCGTACAAAATTTCACCATTTCTTGAGGAATATTTAAGTGGGTGGTTTTCTTCAATGACTCTCATAAAAATCACTATACGAGACAGCATCGAAAGATTATTTCGATCAGAACATGTGACAATTCACTACGTTCTTTGGATGACGTAATGTCGTTTCAGTTCAGATAGCAAGCTTTTCCTTTTTTTCTTCGGTTAGGAATTATATTTGTTGAATTTTACGCTTCATGGCACACCCGGTCGTTGCGTTTAATAGCACGTATCGAGCAATGCTTGGCGTGTTGTTCAGAAAAGAATGGCTCAAAAGTTGCGTCCAGCTTAGATACGAGCATGCAAACTTCAAGAGTAGTGTTTAATCCTGCATACTTATAGTTCGCCAAATGACTCGAAACAAAAGATTGCGGCGCTCTTGGGTCGGGCTTTCGGTAGGGCCGGTATCTCCCGTCTGCG